>QJPP01004480.1:0-108305 GCA_003996215.1 Jaltomata sinuosa
AAGCATGCCTATCATTACTCTTTCTCTCTTCTTCTTACACTTGAGGTTACCGGTATACCGTCCATTTCGTAAACTTATTTTGTATACACTGTTATTGCAAGGACCCAGGTGCGTTGTTTCTTACTTTCACCTGTGCCTTTGGTGTGTATATTCTGCTTACTAGCCTCATCTGTGGTTCTGTTGTTTTCCCTCTGGGCTAGTTTCCTGTGTACCTTTCGTTGATTTCTGTGACTACTTGCTTCTATTCTGTCTATTACTGCTCTTTTATCTTATATGTGCCCAGTCGGCCTATGATACCTACTGGGTACCTTATGCTTCGCATTTGGTGCTCACTCCTACCCCCTGCATCTTTGGGTGCAGATCCTAGCGTGGGCCATCGCCGTTAGATCGCTGTGATTCGTGCTTGGAGATCTGTTGGGGATTACTTCAGACTGAGGGTGAGCTCTTGGCGATCGGAGCTTAGCTTTAGTTTATCTTTTGCTTCATGTACTCTATTACCATTCAGAGACATCTGTATATATTGTTTTGGATCGTTTGCACTCCATGTATGTAGTTTTGGCTCTATACTATGATACCAGGTCTTGGGGTTTGGTTTAGTTTCCGCATATGTATACATATACTCCTGTTAACTATTCTTCCGCTTATTTGTTAGATAGTAGCCCATTACTAACTGTCCTGGGCTATGGGAATTGGTTCGCCTACTGGGGGGGGGGATTGTAGGTGCCATCATGACCGAGAAATAGGGTCGTGACAAGAATGCCTCCAACTAAGCTTAAGGAATTGAAAGAACAGTTGAAAGACTTTCTAGATAAGGGCTTCATCAGACCTAATATCTCTCCATAGGGTGCTCCAATTCTCTTCGTGCGTAAGAAAGACGGTTCTATCAGGATGTGCATCGACTACCATCAGTTGAAAAAGGTCACAATAAAGAATAAATATCCCATCCCCAAGATTGATGACTTGTTCGACTTGCTCTTGGGTGCTAGTTGCTTCTCTAAGATAGACCTCAGATTCGGCTATCATCAGCTCAAAGTCAAAGATTGTGACATTCCGAATACAACCTTTAGAACTTGGTATGATCACTATAAATTTATATTTATGTCTTTTGGACTGATGAATGCTTTTGCAACTTTTATAGATTTGATGAATAGGGTGTTCAAGCAGTATATAGACTTGTTGTGCTGTAAAGAGGAGCATGCTGATCATTTGAGAGTTGTGCTGTAAACTCTCAAGGATCCCCAATTATTCGCTAAGTTCAGCAAGTGTGAATTTTAGTTGAAGTCAGTTGCGTTCCTTGGTCATGTGGTATCTAGTGAGGGAATCTGAGTTGATTCTCAAAAGATTATGGCAGTGAAGAATTGGCCTAGACCCACCTCTCTGATAGACATCAGAAGTTTCTTAGGTTTGGCTGGTTACTATAGGAGTTTTGTTGAAGGAGTTTCATCCATAGCTACCCAATTGACCAAGTTGACTCAGAAGAAAGTCAAGTTTCAGTGGTCAGATGAGTGTGAGAAAAGCTCCATAGAATTGAAGACCCGGTTAACTACAACTCCCATTTTGGCTCTACTAGAGGGTTCAGATGGCTACGTGGTTTATTGTGATGCATCTAGGGTCAGCCTGGGATTTTTTTTGATGCAACAGGGTAAGGTCATAACTTATGCTTCTAGACAGCTTAAGGTTCATGAGAAGAACTACCCGACTCATGACCTTGAGCTTGCAACTGTTGTGTTTGCCCTAAAGATTTGGAGATACTACTTATATGTTGTCCATGTAGATGTGTTCAAAGATCATAAGAGCCTCCAGTATGTGTTCACCCTGAAAGAGTTAAACCTTTGTTAGAGAAGGTGGATTGAGTTCCTCAAAGACTACGATATGAATGTGCTCTACCATCTGGTTAAGGCTAATGTAGGGGCTGATGCCCTTAGCAGACTGTCCATGGGTAGTGTGTCACATGTTGAGGAAGAGAGGAGAGAGTTAGCCAGAGATGTTCACATCCTTGCTCGTTTAGGAGTTTGCCTTATGGACGCAATGAATGGTGGTGTGATGGTACAGAATAGATCAGAATCTTTATTAGTAGCAGAGGTTAAAGAGAAACAAAACAATGATCCCATATTGCTTCAGTTGAAAGGTGCAGTCCATCAGCAGGGGGTAGAGGTATTCTCCCAAGGGGGAGATGGTGTGCTTCCCTACCAGGGTCATTTATGTGTACCTAATATGGGTGAGTTGAGGCAGCAGATCCTTATAGAAGCCCATAATTCCAGATATTCTATTCATCCTGGTGCCACTAAGATGTACCATGATATACGGGAAGTCTATTAGTGGAATGGCATGAAGAGGGATATATCAAATTTTGTGGCTAAGTGTCCCAACTGTCGGCAGGTGAAAGTAGAATATTAGAGACCAGAAGGTGTAACCTAGGATCTTCGCATTCCTACTTGAAAGTTGGAGGTGATTAACATAGATTTCATTATGGGTTTACCTCGTACTCACAGACAGCATGACTCCATTTGGGTGATAGTGGATAGAGTTACTAAGTCAGCTCACTTCTTGGCTGTCAAGACAATAGATTCAGTGGAGGACTATGCCATACTCTATATCAGCGAGATAGTCAGGTTGCATGGGGTGCCCTTGTCTATCATCGCAGATAGGGGTCCTCAGTTTACATCTCACTTCTGGAGATCATTTCAGAAAGGTCTTGGTACCCAGGTGAATCTTAGTACAATATTTCATTTGTAGACAGATGCTCAGGCAAAGTGTACCATCCAGACCTTAGAGGACAAGCTGAGAGCGGATGATCGATTTCAAGGGTAGTTGGGATGATCACCTACCTCTCATAGAGTTCGTCTACAATAACAGTTTTCATTTCAGTATTTAGATGGACCCATATGAGGCACTCTATGGGCGTAGATGCAGGTCACCGATTGGTTGGTTTTAAGTAGGTGAAGCAGCCTTGATTGGGCCAGATTCGGTTCATGAGGCTATGGATAAAGTTTAGCTCATCAGAGAAAGACTAAAGACATCTCAGAGTCGTCAGAAGTCCTATACAGAGTGAGGATAAGGGACTTAGCATTTGAGGTTGAGGATTGGGTTTTCCTGAAAATGTCACCCATGAAATGGATGATGAGATTTGGCAAGAAAGGGAAGCTCAGTCCCAGATATGTAGGTCCTTAAAGAATCTTGAAAAGGATTGGTAACGTGACTTATGAGTTAGAGTTGCGAGCAGAACTAGCAGCGGTTCATCCAGTCTTTCACATTTCTTTATTGAAGAAGTGCGTTGGTGATCTGGCATCGATTGACCTTTAGAGAGTGTGGCTATGAAGGATAGCCTCACCTATGAGGAGGTTCCAGTTGAGATTCTTGTCCATCAGGTTTGTAGGTTGAGAAATAAGAAAGTCACTTCAGTAAAGGTTTTGTGGAGAAATCAGTTAGTCGAGGGAGCTACTTGGGAAGCAGAAGCAGCCATAATGTCCAAGTACCCTCACCTCTTCCCTTCCGATTCAGTTTCATCTTGAGGTATTAGTTCTTCTCCAGTCTTTCAGTTTACTCTTGTGTAATTCAGTCTCAGTATCTTTTCCCCTCAATTGTCCATGTATTTCAGCATGTTTGCATGTCCATGGATCTATACTCAGTCAGATATCAGTTCTAATACTCAGTTGGTAGGGATTGCAACTCTTTCCCTCCAAACTCAGCTCGTTTAGTCTTCATTAAAGGACGAATAATCCCAAGGGGGAGATACTGTAACACCCTAGAACTCCCAAGCCTAGACTCAACTCAGAAAACCAGAAAGAAATAAAATTTTCAACTGTCAATCATTCCATGAGTCATATCCACGAGCCGTGAAACAGCCCACGAGTCATGGACTGGACTCGTGGGACTCAAAACAGAGGCCAGGCCCTCTGAGGTCAGGACCACGAATAGGTATAACGAACCATAGAAGTTTACATGGGTCGTAGAAGTTGCCAGTAAAAACTTCCTACAGTTAAAATCCCAAGATCCATGAGTAGGATCCACGATCCGTGGAAGTTTCCAGGAGTCGTAGACCACACTCGTGGAACCCATATCCAGCAACCCAAATTTCCTATACTGAGAACCACGAGAGGGTTCCATAAACCATGGATGGTTTCACGGGTCGTGAACCCAAGTCGTGGAACTCAGATCTGCATGTTGACAAAAAGGCCCAAGAACCACGACAGGGTTCCACGAGCCGTGAAAGTTTCCACGAGTCATGGTTCCCATTTGTGGAACCTGAGTCGTGAATTTCAGCAGTTTTTTAATTAATTTTGGGGCATTTTAGTCTTTTCCCTACCCTTTTAATTCCAAACCTTAGTCGTTTAGGGGGATAATTAAAGGGATTTTCACTCTTATTTCCCCATTCTCCCTAAACTAATCAGACTTAGCAAAATTTGGAAGAAAAAAGGCGATAGTTCTCTCAAGAACACGAAAAAGGCTTCTTCAATCTCACCCCCAAAATCCAAGGGATTTCTCCATAGATTCTTCTCCAGGTATGTAGAATTTCATCATTGGGTTCCTTCCACCCATTGAGTCCCTAGATTCAGTTCAGTTCTTCAGTTCTCCATGAATTATTTAAACCTAAGGTTCCTAAATCTTAGGGATTCATTGCAATTCAGATGTTATTGATTATGTGATAAATTACATATTTCTTGGAGAGTTAGCATAGTCAGATGTACAGAATTTGGTAACCCTAGCTTGCGTAAAATTCAGTATTCATAATTTATATTTGCTAGGCAGATAATTCAGACAATCATGCTTCAGAATTAGAATGCCATCAGTTTTAGTATATGTATGTTGTATTCTCAGAATGATTATCAGTATTTGAGCTATCCAGTATTTTAGCTTGCATTTCATTGCTTATGTATTCAGTTGGGAGTAGATTAGCACCGTGTGGATGAAGGGATGAAGGCTCACTAGCCAATTTAGGTTGAGACCTTTGGTAGAAATCCCTGAGTCCCATAACTACGACACCACCATAGGTTCTAAAGGGGTCACCCATTAGGTTAGGCTTGATACCCTTGTCTCTTGCGAACATCAGTTCAGTAGATCTATGTCAGATTTGTTTATACCCTTGGCAAGGTATGAACACCCTCCCATTTAGGGTTATAGGTTGTCCCTATAGTTAGCACAGCTTGGGGTATGTCAATTAATAATACCTTCTACGGTCAGACTTATATGTCATTGACCATGTACTCAGTATCCATTTCTATTATTCAGTTCAGTATAGTATATATTCATGTTAGCACTTGGTTACTGCCTCCAGCTTATCTTTTAGTTCATGTTTCAACATGTATTTCCATGTTCAGTGTTCATATTTTATAGCTTTGCTTATATCCTGCATGCTCAGGACATTCGAAGTACTGACACATACTTTTATGTTACATCTTATCATGATGTAGGTTCAGGCATTAAACATCCAGATCACGCTTAGCTCGATTTCCAGTCCTTACTCAGCAACTTTAGTGGTGAGTCCTCATAGTTCAAGGACTCTAGATATGATTTTATCTTTCAGTCTTTACATCTCAGTTTTAGGTTATTAGAGTTAACTGGGGGCATGTCCCAGCAACTCATATCAGTTAGAGGCTTTCATACATATAACTAGATTCAGCTATGGAGTTGTTAGTGTTGTTTTTCAGAATCTTTATACTCTTTCATATATTTTATATTCAGACATGTTTGGGTTTCTTTCCCATCTCAGATATTGAAATACTTTCAGTTTTCTGCACAGTTTATGTTTTATCAGAAATTGTCTAGTCAGGACAGACCGTAGGTTAGCTTGGGGTCACTTATGACACTAAGCACCGTATTGCATCCAGGGGGTAGCCTCGGGCTGTGACAAGCTTTCTCCCTATCATGCAATTTTAGATTATTACACCAAGACTGTGACTTTAGATATGCTAGGTATTCCTAAATTAAAGTGGCAGGGCACTCTCAATCCTTATTTAAGGAAGGTAATTTCATTTCTGAAGGCTCAAGTGCTTGGCTGAGAAGGGATGTCTCACTTTTTTGGATTATGTTCGTGATACTTGTGTTGATACTCCTCCATTAGAGTCAGTTTCAGTGGTTAAAGAATTTCCAGAGGTGTTCCCAACTGATCTTCCAGGTATGCCACATAATCATGATATTGATTTTGGTATTGACTTGGAGTTGGGCACTCAGCCTACTTCTATCTCTCCATATCGGATGGTTCCAACAGAATTGAAGAATTGAAGGAGTAGTTGCAAGATTTGTTGAGTAAGGGCTTTATTTGGCCCAGTGTTTCCCCTTGGGGTGCTTCTGTATTATTTGTGAAGAAGAAGGATGGCACGATGAGGATGTGTATCGACTACATACAATTGAACAAGGTGAATATTAAGAACAAGTATCCCATTTCACATATTGATGACTTGTTTGCAGGGAGCCTCAGTATTTTCTAATATTGATTTGAGGTCAGGTTACCATCAGTTTAGGATTAGGATAGAGGATATCCCAAAGACAGCCTTCAGGACCCGTTATGGTCATTATGAGTTCCTGGTTATGTCTTTTGGGCTGACCAATGCCTCAACAACATTCATGGAGTTGATGAATGAGGTGTTCAGGCCCTATTTGGATTCCTTCGTTATAGTTTTCATTGATAATATTTTGATCTACTCTCGTAGTAGAGAGGAGCATGAGCAGCATTTGAGAATTATTCTTCAGACTTTGAAAAAGGAGAGACTTTATGCAAAAATTTCCAAGTATGAGTTTTGACTCAATTCTGTGACATTTTTGGGGCATGTGGTGACCAAGGATGGTATTATGGTTGATCCAAAGACGATTTAGGTGGTAAGACATTGGGATAGACTAGGATGTTATTATGGTTGATCCAAAGAAGATTGAGGCAGTTAGAGATTGGGCTAGACCTACTTCACCTATCGAGATTCAGAGTTTTATGGTCTTGGATGGTTATTACAGATAGTCTATGGAGGGTTTCTCTTCTATTGCATCTCCATTGACAAAACTAACTCAGAAGAATGTAAATTTTCAGTGGTCAAAGGGGTGTGAGGCGAGCTTTCGAAAGCTTAAGACATTGTTGACTTCAACCCCAATCTTGACCTTGCCAGTGGAAGGTGAACGCTTCATAGTGTATTACGATGCTTCACGGGTTGGTCTTTGGTGTGTTTCGATGCAAAAAGGTAAGGTAATAGCATATGCTTAGAGGTAGTTGAAGGTTCACGAGCAAAACTACCCTACTCATGACTTGGAGTTAGCAGCGGTGGTATTTGCTTTGAGTATTTGGATGCATTACTTATATGTGGTTCATTGTGAGGTATTCACGGATCATCGCAGTCTTCAGTATATTTTTAGCCAAAGAGTTCTGACTTTGAGGCAGAGGAGATGGTTGGAGCTGCTTAAGGATTATGATATCAATATCTTATATCACTTTGGCAAGGAAAATATGGTAGCAAATGCTTTGAGTCGTAAGTCAGTTAGTATGGGAAGCTTGGCTATATTGCGAGTGGAGGAGCGTTCTTTGGCCATGGATGTTCAGTCCTTGGCTAATAGCTTTGTGAGACTTGATATTTCAGAGCCTGGTAGGGTTCTTACTCATTTTAAGGCACAATATCTCTTATTGGATCAGATCAAGGCTAGACATTTCAAAGATAAGAAATTGAAGATCATTCAAGGCAAAGTATTAAAGGGTGAGGCTAAGGAAGTAATTTTAGATTCAGAGGGTGTTTTGAGAATTAAGGGTCGTATCTGTGTTCCTAGAGTTGATGATTTGACCAAGTTGATTATGGAAGAGGCACATAACTCTAGATATTCAATTCATCCGAGAGCAACAAAAATATATCATAATCAGAAGCAACACTATTGGTGGTGTCAAATAAAGAGGGATATTGTAGAGTATGTTTCTCGATGTTTGAAATGCCAACAGGTTAAGTATGAGCACCAGAGGCCAGGTGGTATGACTCAGAGGATGCCTAATCCTGAGTGGAAATGGGAGCAGATTGCTATGGATTTCGTGGTAGAATTGCCACAGACTTTGAGAAAGTTTGATGTTATTTGGGTTATCGTGGATAGATTGACTATGTATGCTCACTTTGTGTCAGTTCAGACTTTATACAATACAGAGAGGTTGGCTAGAATTTACATCCAGGAGATAGTGCATTTGCATGGTGTTCCAATTTCTATTATTTTAGACCAAGGTACTCAGTTCATATCTCACTTTTGGAAGTGTAAGTAGCAGGAATTGGGTACTAGGATGGATCTTAGTACGACCTTTCATCCACAGATCGATGGACAGTCTGATCGAACCATACATGTGTTAGAGGATATGCTACGAGTGTGTGTGATTGATTTTGGTGGTCATTGGGACCAATTCTTGCCATTAGCAGAGTTTGCTTACAACAATAGTTACCATTCTAGCATTCAGATGGCCCCATTCAAGGCTTTGTATGGTAGAAGATGTCGTTCTCCGGTGGGTTGGTTTGATGCATTTGAGGTTTGACCTTGGGGTACATATTTGTCGAGGGATTCCTTAGATAACGTCAAGTTGATTCAGGATAGACTTCTCATATCTTAGAGTAGACAAAAGAGTTATGCAAATCGGAGGGTCCGTAATTTAGAGTCGCAGTTGGGGAAAAGGTCTTGTTGAAAGTATCAAATATGAAGGGTGTTATGAGATTTGAAAAAAAGGGCAAGCTCAATCCTAGGTTGATTAGTCCATTTGAGATACTCTGACGTATTGGGGAAGTCGCATATGAGTTGGCTATGCCACCAGACTTATCAGGTGTTCATTCGGTATTCCATATTTTGATGTTGAAGAAATATTGTGTGATGGTTCCCATGTAATTCAGTGGGACTCGGTGCAGTTGGACCAAGATTTGACATTTGAGGGAAGAGCCTATAGTTATTCTGGATAGGCATGTTAGAAAGCTGAGATCCAAGAAGATAGCATCGGTGAAGGTGTAGTGGAGGCATCTCCTGTAGAGGAAGCCACTTGGGAGGTTGAATCTAATATGCAGAGCATATATTCTTATTTCTTTGATAGTCCAGGTACCTTTTTCCTTTTTACATTCGAGGACGAACGTTTGTTTTAGTGGTGGATGATATAATGACCTTCCAAGTTGTTTTGTGAATTTTTACTTATTTTTCTCATTTTAAAATGTCTCATAGTCTTTATATGTGCTTTATAACTTTTGAAGACAGATAGTACGAACCTCGGGTATTCGGGAGCGATTTAAGTTATTGATTAGATTCTTGAGTCTTAAAAAAGTTAAGTTTGATCACGGTCAACTTTCAGTCAATATGACCTTGAATTGGGGTTTTAATGTTCCCAATAGGTCCAGAATGTACTTTTTAGTCAATTTACATATTTGTTTTATTTCCTTAGTATTTCGACAAATTCCGAGGGTCTATTGAAGTTTTCATTATTTTAGACAATTAATTTAATTAGTGATTAATGGGTTAGGTCCACAACTCATTTAATATGCTTATGTCATATGACCCATATACAAGATTGAACTTAAGTGGGAAGGGTTTATTATTATTAATAATAGCATCAGAAAGTTACTGAAATAAGGGCACAAATATTACATTTTTCACATCGATTACAGCTTTGAAGAGGTTATCTCCAACTCCTGGTTAGCGTATGCTTTTTGGTGGATTTATTCCTACTGCTATGGTGTTATCTCAGTAAATGATGACAGAGTGAGTTAAGGTTAGGTAAGGGCATTAGTTGGGGGTGAATTGTCCAGTTTATAGTAAAAGAATTAGGATGAATTAGGGAATTATTCGTGGCATATAATGACAAGGTAGTAATGACCCATCATTGGATAATAATGACATGAGGGTGGGGTGATGTTATAAGTGGCCCTAGTATCATGAACTTAGACTTTGACTAAGCACACCGTACGACACTTGACAACTTGCTCATGAATCTTTCATGATCTTGCAAGCTCAAGTAAGCCTTTTTAAGACTAGATCGCTAAGGGAATGCTAAATTGAAGAGAGACACAAGAGAATTGCTAAAGAAAACTTTTATATTGCTCAAGACTTGGAGGATTTACTTGATGAATTTACAAATGGATCCCCCTCTATTTATACTACTCACCCAGGGGCTAATGTGCAAATAATAATTATTATATAGTCCCTACATATTTATAAAATAGTACTCTCTCTAGAACTTTATACAATACTAGAAATTTTCAAGGACCTTCCATGCAAATTCCAAAAGATTCTAGGATCTTCCATGGGAATTCTCCCTATTTTTCTAGAATATTCTACAATAACTAATCTATTTCCTATGTAACCCTTCCACATGGGCAACTTTATTCCATGTGGCACCTATGTGGCATGGTGTTATGGTGGGTCATCACACTCTCCCTCACCTGATATTGCAATGACCGCGTTGTATTATTGTTGTATAGACTCTCAGATATTATCTTTAAATTGCCACAAGTCTTGATACCATTCTCATGTGGCTTTTTCTGGGGATCGCCCCTTCTAATGAACTTTGACTACCCCTTCTTAAGGCATTTCACAAGTTGTATGGATGATAATTATGCTTGTCCTTCCATTTTTGGTACCTTAAACATGGGCAGCATATAAGATCCTTCTCGCTCCATTACCCAAAGTCGTTGGAGGTAGGGCTCAATCATAGCATGACAATTTTGGAAGAGCTCTTGCCCAAGAATTATATCAAGGATATCTACAGGAGCGATGGTGAAGTTGGTATTACCTTTCTATTTGCTCAACATGATGTTTACTCCACTAGCGACTCCATACACACGAGTTAGTAGTACATGGACTGTCTTGAGGCGGCTATTGCTAGGACTAAACCTTAGCCCCAACTTTGTTGCTACTTCCCTAGTCATAACATTGGCCTCTGCACCTGTGTCAATCATAGCACGAGCGGGTCGACCATTAATAGTGATGTCCACACATTATGTGGTGTATGCTTCTTGCTTCTCTGATTGCTTTGCGATAGCTCCACATAGTTAAATCATGCCCAATTGCATTGTGCCTGAACTTTGCCCTTGTTCTTGTGCATCTTTCTTCTTTCATTCACGTAATATGTCGCTAAGTGTCTTCTATTTAGAGCACCTTACATAGCCATGCAGCCCACCGCATATGTAGCAACCATTTCCCTTCGTATTTTATGTCTTTCTCTCGGCATAGTTTTGGCGTTCAAGTTTCTTGCCCTCAGACTTGTTGGTGTTGTAATTCTTAGGATACAGCTGCTGCTCCTTTCTTTCTCCATGATCTCCCCTACCTTTGGCATGACTACTTCTCATATCATTGACTTTACCTTTTTCATGCCTAAAGTCCGTCAAAGCTTTAGCCTGTATGATGGCTTCATCAGTAGTTCTAACCTATCGGTGTTCCAACTCTATCTTGGCCCAAATTTGCAGCCCATACATGAAGTGGAATAACATGTATTCATCTGTGAGATTGAGAATCTAAAGTGTGAGAGTGGTGAACTCCTTCACGTATCGTCTGCGTCAACTCCCAGAATTTGCATTTCACCTCATAGATGATGTTGTTGGGAAAGAAAGCCCTCTTGAACTTGGATCGAAATTACTCCCATATGTTGATGGTGCAATTCCCCTTATCTATCTCAGACTTCTTTCATTTCCACCATAGCATGGCCATCTTCGAGAGGTACAACACGACGATGTTGATCTTGTTCTCATCACTCTTTACCTTGTTATCCTTGAAATAATTCTCCAAATGCCAAAGGAAATTATCTACCTCTTGTATATCATGAGCAACTTTGAACATTAGTGGCTTGGGAGCCTCAACCTTAGCCTTTCTATCTTTGCTGGATGCCGCGGACCCTTCAGCTTCAATCTCCCCCTCGAGTGCCTCTATCTTGGCCTTCATGTCCACAATCGTGCTTAATGCTTCCACAATCCTGCACTCCAAAGAAGTGATGGTTTTCTTCATCTCCAATTTCGCATGCTTGTTCCCCTCTAACTCTTGCGCCCATCTAACTCTTTTTGGATGTTGTCATTTTCCTCAAGGGTGGCGTATTCAAGAGTCTTGAACTTGCCATCGAACTCGTTCAAGCATTTGCCAAAAATCTCCACAGCCTACCTTGTTGTATCAACCCTCGTGATCCACCCTATTCCAGGTGTGACATCTGCAGGCAACTCCTTCTGTTCGTCATCACTCGCCTCAGTGGCTGAAGGTGAGTGGGATGTCAGTGCTTCACTTGATATAAGGTCGGACAACAATTTCTCATTCTTATTAAGATTCTTTCTCCCTTTTCAATGCTTCTCCCCATCATCCTGTCTGACATTGGCGGTGCTAGCAATGTTAATGTCTCTCTCGTTGGTCATTCCGTTAGTATTAACCTTGCTCTGATACCTCTTTGTCACGGACTTAGATTTTGATTAAGCACACTGTGCGGTACTTGATAACTTGCTCATAAATCTTTCACGATCTTGCAAGCTCAAGTAATCCTTTTTAATACTAGATTGCTAAGGGAATATTAAATTGAAGAAATACACAAGAAAATTGCTAAAGAAAGCTTTTATATTGCTCAAGACTTAAAAGATTTACTTGATGAATTTACAAATGGATGCCCCTCTATTTATACTACTCACCCAGGGGCTAATGTGCAAATAATAATTGTTACAAAGTTCCTACATATTTATGAAATAGTTCTCTCTCTAGAACTTTCTACAATGCTAGAAAATTTCAAGAACCTTCCATGCAAATTCCAAAAGATTCTAGGATCTTCCATGGAAATTCTCCCTATTCTTCTAGAATATTCTACTAATAACTAATCTATTTCTTATGTAACTCTTTCACATGAAACTTTTTGCCATGTGGCACCTACGTGGCATGGTGACGTGGTGGGTCATCACACTAGGTATTATTTTCGGTGCTGAGATTAAGTGGGTATGAACTAGTATATATAGTTTTGTAATGATTATTAATCATTGGGGAGTAGGGTGATGATAATGTGATGATGGCCTATTAATTGGTCAATAATGATAAATATATAAGGGCTCTTGTGTATATGAAGTACTGCAGCTATGGTTTTCTTTCATGTTTAATCCAAATTATGAAAATTGCCAAATTATTATCAACTATATTTTCGTTAAATTTAGGTTTTAGTCTAGGGTTCTTAGAGTAAGAATTCTTAATTTGAGGGTGGAATAACGATATGTTTTGGCTTAAATTTAATGTGCTAGTTATGATGTGTTTGAACAGATTTTGATCGTTCAGAAGTGTTACGTAAGAGAAAGTTCGTTACTTGACACTTGGGCTTCATTTTGAGGCAAGTAGAGATTTCTAATTTCTTTTTGAAGTATTAGTTTTATGGTATTACATAGAATTAAGGGTAATGGATAATAAGGGGGCTTTGTATAAATGAGATAACGAGCATTTATACGGGTATCGATGTCATCCTATGGGAAATTCTGATGAAATTATTATTGGTTAATAGAATATCATAAGTTTTGATATAATTGAATTACTGAGATTCGTGAATTATGTGAACCTGATTGTGATTGATAAACTCATTTTTATATACTTTATCATACATACTCATTTATACTACTCTTATTATTGCATGATAATTATTGGAGATATTATCCATTGAGTTGATTGTAAAATTTATATTCTTATTAAGCCGATGAGAAATGGTTCCGGCAAGTGACATCATGCAAAGCCAATGGAAAATTGTTCCGACGAGTGATATTGTGATTATTATGAAATTCAGGTTCTTATTATGCCGATGAGAAATGGTTTTCAGTGAATGTTATTGTGCCGATGGGAAATGGTTCCGGTGGGTATATGGACCTCATGAGTCCCCCTGGGTCCTGACTATCCGAAGAGGAAGCGGGTGTATACCGGTTTATTTTTGGCCAGTGCATTGCATTGCATTATATTTCATCTGTATTGCACTTTCTATTGAATTATTCCAGATACGTGCCTTATTTATATTATGGTGACTTTCATTTTAGTAAAATTATACTTGTGAAAAAGGAAACTTCTAAAATATATCTCGTTATCGCTTCTAGAAAGAGTTAGTAATCAAAACTTGCTGAGTACACGTGTTTTCTGTACTCACTCTATACTTTCTGCACTTTTTTACGTGTAGGAATTGAGCTAGGTACTAGGAATACTTGACTTGATGCTTGTGTTCGAGGCTATTGCAGTTAGGATTCAGGGTGAGCTGCTTTCTCTTCTGCAATACTGGATTCTAGAGATTCCTTATGTTTACTGTCTTACTTTTTTTCTAGACAATGGTTTTATTTTCCGCAGACTTGTTTCATATTCGTAGATGCTCTTGTACTGGTGTCACCAAGTCTTGGGGTAGTTGGACCTAAACTCATTTATTCCGTAATTATAATAGTTGGTTGTTTGTTTTTATATTATTTCTACGTTATTTATATTATTAAATGGTTAGTAAAGGAAAGAGGTTCACCTACGGGAATAGTGGGTGCCTTCACGACCTAATGGGATTTTGGGTCGTGACATTTGTATGAAGGAAACTCATAGTAGTTAGGGTCCCATTAACACCAAATCCTTTCATTGACAACAACTTGGTAATTTGTAAGGACTTCCTATCCTAGAGCAATATTGTTAAGCATGTCCAGCACATTTTGTTCCTTCACCCTTGTTTCAACTAGTCCAGCTAACTTGATCCTTTTATTAATGAAAAACAACCTACACTCCTTTTTGTTATATCTTTTATTTATTCCTCATATGTTCCAAAACAACCAATTCATCAAATAGTTTTAGGGGTACCTCCTCTATCAATAGGAAGGCCAGATATAGAACTAGAACTAGAACATCCCCTTAATGACTTATAGTTGTTCTTGATTGCAACTGTAGGCAAATCAGAAAAATTGATAAGGTTGAAAGCAGTACTTTGTGAACTCTGAGGTTCCTGTTGGACAACTTGCTTATGAGTAGGGGGTTTAAGAGGGTGTTTGAACTCATCCACCTGAGCATCCTGAACTACTTCATTTGCCATCTAACTACTATTTGCTTGAATTGAGGGATCCCCTACTTCACTGTGAATGATGCCTTTAAACTTCCATTCATGTGTGACCTGTTAGCCATGCCTCCATCTTCTTTATTGTCTAGACTGCTGGATAGGAGGTTGAGGGTGGCAAACATGTCCAATCTTTTGACATTTAGGACAAAACTCAGGTTTCCATTCACAGAGGACCTTTTGAGTAAACTTGTGGCCAATAGGATCAAGAACAATAATCTCACTTGGCATAGGTTTAGTGACATTTACTTAAATAAGCATCCTAGCAAAGGAAATTTTAGATTGTTGAGTGGTACATTCATCCACAAATAAAGGGGATCCTATGCATTATCTATCCTACTTAGAGATGCACATCCCCAGCAATTCGATGGGAGATTGGAAAATTTAACCCATAGTGGGATCTCATTCATGTATTCAGTGCTGAGATCAACGTGTATTGTCACGACCCAGACCGCCGTGAGTGACACTCACCTAACCCCCAGGTGAGCGAACCATCACTTTCTCAAACTTAACCGTTTTAGAAGCTCAAAACCAATATGCAGAAAATAAACTAGCAATCAATAATGAGGAAACAACTTCATTTACTTAACCTGTGAAAAATAGCCCCTAGAATCAGAAAGTCGCAGTTCCAAAATAATCTACCAAATGTCTAAAATACGGGGATGCAACCCCAAAATAAGGAAATAGTCTAAGCCCGAAACAAGTGGGCTACAACTCTAAAGATAGATTCAAGGCAGCTCGATCGAAGCAGCTCACCCTCGAAGTTTGGAAATGCTGGGACTACAAATGAGGTCGTGTGTCAGCCGCTGGAAGATTTCCTGTACTCACAAAAATAAAAGCAAGTGCAGTATCAGTGCACCACCACTGTGTACTGGTAGGATCATCATTCAGTTCCAAATAAAATAGTGTATGAACAGTAAACAAATTAAGTGTAAGTACAGGAAAAACATGCAACAAGACAAGAGGCATCCCTAGACTACAAGTCTCATCCTAACTTATCCCACATGTAATCCACCTTTCTATGACTATGATCAATAATCAAATATAACTAATAAACAATCCTTTTTATATAGCCCGGTCCCACCCTGGGATCCCCTCTAACCAACACTTAAGTGTTAAACAAACAACCCGGTCTACACCAAGACCAACTCAATCAGATATAACCATATTCCCTGCCACTCAAGGACCATAAAAAACTATCACAGTTCAATAACACAACCCGGTCCACTCATGGAACCAGTGCCAAATTCCATAATGTAACCAATATCAATACAACAAATACAGTAAAGTAAACATGTACCAGGCGTGGTACCCGAGCCAACCATTAGTATATCCCGTACCAGGCGTGGTACCCGAGCCAACTGTTAGTGTTATCCTATACCAAGCGTGGTACCCAATCCAACCTTTAGTGTTATCCCATACCAGGCATGGTACCCGAGCCAACCAAATATCAATCAATCCACATTCACAATAATGAACAATCAACTTGTAAACCAACAAGCAAACACACAGTTCAATTCACCAGACTATAAAACAGGACCCTTAGACATTCCTAAACAATTCCCTAAGCAATTCATCTCATCCAAATACTTAGATAAGAGTACACAAACATACAACATTCACAGGAATCGTTAACCATCACCTACCTCGAAATGATTCAAAGCTCTACTCGATCAGAGCTTTTCCGTTCGCCAAAGTTCTTGTTTGTTCTCGGTCTAAAATAATATACAAGTACTATATCAATACACAAGGCATGTACATTACCCGGATTACACCAAATCTCAAACCCCAGGCCAACCATGATCATCCCACCCTCTTCCCGGGCTTTCCCACCATTAATTCTCCTAGTTCTACTATTTTTACACATAAAATTAGGAAATTAAGGTCACATGATCATAAAACAGTAAATTTAGCAACACCCAAGAACTTTTACACATAGAATCCCCCTTTTTCCCCGAATTCTACCCTCTCTAAGTCATTCCAAACCTTTCCCCAAGTCAACTCCTAGAAATTATACAACATAGGAAAAGTATTACGGAGTTTGGGGAGTAGAAACCTTACCTTAGGGAAGAAAAACGATGAAGAATGGAGGAAAAATGCCTGAAATTGCCCTAGCCCTTCTCCCAAACGAATTTGTGAAAAGTAAAAGTTTTTGGGGAAGTTTCTTTATTAAATACCATCACGCTCTGCTATAGCGTTCCACTCCGCTATAGCGGTACCGCCATAGCGGAGTCAACTGCTATGGCGGAGGTTGACCGACTTGACTTCCACTGTAGCGGTAATTTTTCTTCTATAGCGGAGGTCACCGTGGAGGAGTGTCAACCGCTATGGAGGTTGACACGGGACAGAAAGTCATAAAATCTCCAAAACTAGTCCATTTTACAACACAGTTATTTTCTCGACATCCCAGAACAACCCCTTCATGTCAACCTCGATTCCGGGAGTTCTACTTACCCGAAATCGATTCCGAAAAGTCCCCTGGACTCCTTTATGTGTTAGCTACGAGTAAAACTATCTGAAAATAATACATCCAACCCAATCCTTACCCGGATTGCCCTAGACCATACCTCACTCCTAAATTGACCGAGACTAGCCTAGCCCAGAATTTCAAACTCCCAAACTCGGAGTTTTTTAACTCTGAAAATTAGCATGAATAGTTTTCCCATAACGACGAACCCGATCGTTACATGTATAGTCTAAGGCTTTATAATCAATGGTTGATTATTTATGGTATAAGGCCCTATAGCTAGCACCTCATGCATTGCATCAATAGTTCCAAACCTTAGAATATAGTATCTATCTTCATGTAGGAACAAGTCAAACTCAGGTTACCCTAATTTTGTGATACATATCTAGCCATGGCATTGTAACCAGGGTAATCCCCAAAGAAAAACAGAACTAGTGCACTCTTTCACTTATCTAATTCCTTGTTGAGATCTGTTTCTTCAAGTGTGATGGCTTGTATGAGCCTACCACGGGTCAAGGGACCAAGTACTTGACTGAATATAACAACTATGAATAGAAAGTAAAACACAACAATACACAACATATGATATTTATGTGGAAACCTCCTTTCTCAAGGGAGTAAAACCACAATAGGATTTCACCAACCACTTCACTAAAATAACGAGCAAACTTCTGATTACAGACTCTTGTAATCTGAGGAATTTAACTTTAAATCCCTTCCCCCTTGTAACAACTCTATTACAAGACTTCAATGCAATATCTCTATTGCTTTGTAACTTTACCAATTAACTCTAGTTGATACAGACTTTTGTAATCTAAGGAATTTAACTCTAAATCTCTTCCACCTTGTAACAACTCTATTACAAGACTTCAATGATAACACTATTGCCTTCTAATTTGATCAACTAACTCTAACTGATACAAACTCACAAGATAAGATTAGACATAAATAAAACACCTATACAAGCCTCTAAAGAGGAGTAGGTTTACAATGAAAGTAAAAACTACTAACATCTAACAACAAGGAACTAAGAACATCTTTGGTTGAAAAAAATAGGTCCCTTGTAGTAGGATCTCTTCCTTTTGGAGAGCTGTGACATTGCTTGAGGCAAGAGAAATTTTTGGATTTGCAAAAATTAGGTTTTGGATTATAAATCACTTTATTTATGTATGAGATAAGCCAAAAACTTTAACACAATGCTATTGGTCGAGGAGATAAGGACTGCTTCAATCCTGCAGTAATGCTGCCACAAAGTTGCAGGAACAGTACAATTTATAGTTGACTTTACTTAAAAGCAATGCTGGTACCTGGTCCCTCAATCATTTTGTTAATCATTAAAACCAAGATTGCATCAATTTCTCCCTTTTTGATTATGACAAACTTAATTCTTCTTGATAACAAAAATTGCACCTTGTGATGACTTCAGTTCACACTCTGCACTTTGCACAGTATCCAAGCTTGTTCCCCCTGTAAAATTACTTCCTATTGCTTAGTGTCCAGACATTTCCCCCCTATTATATTGTTTTCTTCCGCCTTCTTCCCCTATCACCAAGATCTTCCCCCTTTTGGCATTTTTGAAAAGAGCAAATAAAGTAAACCAAGCAGAAGTGAGAAAATCCTATATTAACTTATAGTCACCAGGGAAACACTAACATAAGCAATGTAAATAGTCAAGAATAGAGAAATTGTGACAAGTAACTGAAGCAATAATTCATTGTTCATTTCATATATAGCATCACAAAATGTATACATAAAACAGAGAAATTGTCAAAAGATTAAGCCAGCTAAGAGAACAGACGAAAAAACTGACTCATATAGTGCTAAAGTAAACAAATAGAGAGAAGACTAGGAGGGCTTGGATAGAATTTTGAATAGGGTATCCACATGATTGGTAGCAACAACATGAGCACGGAGAAGTTTATGAGTGAGATCCCTGACTTGGTTCCTCAAGGTGGTAACTACAGTCTTTAATTCTGCATTTTTCTTCTAAAGTTCATTCATCATACCAGTCCCTCACTGGGTCCTGAAGAAAACCATCTGCAATTCAACCCTTAGGCTCACAATCTTAACATCTCTTTGAGCAATCAGGGTTGTCATCTTCTCCAACTCAGTAGAGGACCTTTTCTATGCAACAATTAGATAATAAATTATTGAGTGAGTTCTTTTGTTTTGGATGATATAAAATGGGTACCATGTCCCTCATCTCCCAAGTCCTTTTCACCTCTTTTTCTTTTCGATCCAGAAAGTCCACCCTTTTTCTTCTAACTGATATGTTTCTTGGGATAATTCATGGTCTTATTATCCTTTTTCTCTTCAATAAGACTTTTAGACTGAGCCTTCTTCCTTCTATACTTATTTCCTAGATTAGGTACCTCTTCAAAAGTGTGTGAGGTATCTTCTTCTTTAAGATCAACCAGTTCTTCTGGAACCACATTCTCTTCAACAATAACTTTCTTCTTTAATCAAACATTTTTTCATAGTTTTATCACGATTATGCTCAAGAGCTTGTTCCAGTTTCTTCTTTTCACTGACTCTTGTAGAAGGTCCCTTTTTGTGGTCCCTCTCTAGTGGTAAAGGAGAAGTTGCATGGGCACTAGGATTATTTGATCTTTGTAATTAGTGAAATAGTTTTATCTTCATCCTCTTCTTCTTCTTCTTCTTCTTCTTCACCATATGACTCTCTGCCACTTGGTGAACCTCATGGAGTTCCATCCCACTTAGGAGTGGAGAGCCAGACCCTTGAGATACTAATGCGTTAACTTCTTCTTCCCCTCCCAGGCTTCTCATGCCAGCATCTCCCTTGTCCAGGGATGTCAAACACTTGGCTACATACTCTTCCCCTATAGAAGGAATATTAGATGACTCTCCCCTTATATCAGGGAGACTTCCTTCAAATATCTGCTCACCAGAGCATTTTGAAACTACTACTTCTGATTCCACTATTTCCTTTGATCTAACCTTAGATGAGGAACCAGGTTCCTAAGACAGTTCCCTCAGAGAAACAATATCATATTTCAATCGACACTCACAATAACAAAATCAATTTTTTTCCATATTTCAAAACATCAGTGGCATTCTCTTGAGATATTTTGCTAGAAATATTGGGCTTGTTATTGGGGATATTGACCTCAACTGTGTCACCTAATAGATTGAAAGTTGACCCTGTAGTTTAGGAATTTTTTTAGGGGAGAGAAGTGGGTAAATGAGATGGAACTTCATCGTAGATAGATTGGTTTAATGTGTTGTCAGAGGGAACAGACTGGGGAAGAGGAGTTTGAGCCTTTGTGGGTAGAGAGAATGGGTTTTGAAATTCCTCCATCACAGAAGAAGAGGGGTCAATCAAAATAAGTGATGGGGTTTACTTTCTTTGTCCGTAAGGACTCACTAAGAAAAATTGGTTGGGATATTGTGTGGGTAGATGATTTTCTTTGAGAAGCAAGAGAAGTTTAAGAAAAAAAACAACAAGGAGACACATACAAGGGTTTAGGTTTTTGAGAGCTCTTGAATGTTCTTTCCTTCGGAGAAGAGAATGAGGGCTTTTAGATGGGAACAGTTAGGATGATGTTTTTTCAAAAGAGTGATGTAATATGTCATGTCATGAAGGTTATATCACTTTAGATTGAATTGGCATAACATCATTCAATATAGGCAAGAAACATAGGATAGTACTTACATGACACTCTCAAACAAATTTCAAAAATTTTATGAGTACAATCAATGATACTAACCTCAAAGAGGAACTAAGTCCCTCTTCTAATTCTTGAACACTGCCTTGAAACTAACCAGATGGTCTTTATACTCGATTCTTTATTCTTTCCATGTGTGCATACCTACAATGGTATAGAGCTGAGTTAGATATAGTCAATAAACACTTCACCCAGATACCCGCCGTCTAATCATAGCCAAAAAAAGGAGAGATCCTGGATGGAGAGGGGTTAGTTTATAATGATCAACCCAAGCTTCAAATGATTCTTTTTGAACTGGTCCCTGCTTAGTGCCTTAGTAAAAATGTGAGCTATTTAATCTTCAATTTTACTGACCCTCATGCATATCAACCTTTTTTCAACATTATCTCAAAAAGTGATGCCTGATGTCAATATGTTTGGTCCTCTTATGTTGCACTGGATTCTTTGCCATGTTGTATGCACTAGTGTTGTCACATAGAAGATGCACACAATCAGATACAATCCCAAAGTCTTCCAACTGTTGCTTTATCCATAGTAGTTAAGCACAACAATAGGCAACTACCACATATTTAGCTTCAACAATAAGGCAATTGAGTTTTATTTCCTGGTCCTCCATGAGATCAGTGAGTACCCAATAAAATGAGTCCACTAAGTACTTTGCATAATCAACATTATCATAACCAATCAAATCAAAGTTGTTACCTGAGGGATAGAAAAGAACTAACTTAGGAGTCCCCTTAAGACATCTTAGAATTCTCTTAGTAGCTTTGAGGTGAGACTCCTTTGGACATGCTTGAAACCTGGCACACATGCCTACAATGAAAACAATATCTGGCATGTTGGCTGTTAGGTACAACAAAGACCCAGAAATCCCTCTATACATGGTCTCATTCACAGGGGGACTAGGTTCATCAGTGTTTAACTTTGAAGAAGTACCAATGGGTGTACTAATTGGCTTGGCATCATACATACTGGATCTTTTCAAGAGCTCCGTTATACTTCTTCTGACTTATCATTATACCATTTGAGACCTCTAGACTTCAAGAAAAGTGTGTTATCAATTTTCCCTTTCTTGAATCCATTTTCGAACAAGAATTTTGACAATCTTTGATACCATGTCCTTGGAGCTTGCTTCAACCTATATAGAGCTTTTTATAGTTTGAACGTAACATATGATGAGGATGATCAATGTCATCAAAACTAAGAGGCTTCTTGATAAATAATTCTTCCTTAAGATACCCATTTAGAAATGCACTCTTTACATCCATCTAGAATATCTTACACTTCCTCTTGATTATACCCTTGAACAACAAGCCTTGCCTTGTTCCTTGTAGTGTTACCCAGTTCCTCCAACTTATTTCTAAATATGCACCTGGTCCCTATGATAATTTTGCTTGTAGGTCTAGGGACCAGGTGTCATATCTTGTTCCTTTCAAACTGAGAAAGTTCTTCTTGTATAGAATTAATCCAACCTACATCTTTGAGAACTTCTTTGTCATTCTTGGGCTCAATCTAGGATATGAAAGCTGATAAAGCAAACAAATTTGTGGATTTGAACCTGGTCTACATTCTTGACTCCAATAGAGAAGTCAAATTATCTAAGGGATGAGATGTTCTGTGCTTCTAATTTGGAACCCTCACAGATGATTGATCTTGGCTGGGACTTGGTTCCACTGTGTTCTATTCTCCAAGACCAGCATTTGAATTGATTCCCTGACTCACAACTTCTGCGGGACTTGTAAAGGGATCATGTCCTTTAGGACATTCTACTGGATCTTTCTTAGTATCTGGCTTGATCTGATCAACTCCTTATTTTTCTTGAATGAGCATCTGACTTATTTTCCTTGAGCACATTCATTGCACACCTTTCCTTCTGAGAATTTCACTTTAGGTAAGCCATAGACCAAGTCCTTCCAGATTAATTTGTTCAGGAGTGAAGGACTCACATGCCCTAACCTTCTATGATAGATCAACATCACCATTTAAGGCATTAAACATGTGAGATCACCACTAGAGATGGTGTCAAGATCAACAACATGCACATTCTTACGCTTTCCTGCAATTAAAATGACTTCCCTAGACTTGAAATTTGTCATAGTACGAGCAGCTGAAAGAAACTTCACTTTATTTCCCTTGTCACAGATATGAGACACACTGAGCAAGCTATATTTCAGACCATTTACATTGTACATATTCTTTATGGCATGAGCAAGAGATATTCCGATTCTTCCAACTCTAAGAATATAACCTTTTTTTAAAATTTCCAAAAGAGACATTTCCCTCTTGAATAGATTTGAGTGAGAGAAAACTTTTCATTCTTCCAGTCTAATACTTTGAACTGCCACTCTCTATAAACCAGCTTTGGCTTCTCTCTCTCACTCTTTACTGCAGAAAGGGTCACTTATTAGCTTGAGTCCCCAAAAGTAAGATAATGAATAAATAAGACTTCTTCTAGACCAGACTGGCAGCCTGGTTCTTCTGGATGAGGGACCACGTTGCTTTGTGTTTCCATTTTCTTCAGTATATTATAATGACCTATTCAGTCGATAGTAAAAAGAACCTCGTATAGGGTGGGTTATTCGTGTGAAGAATCAGGTTAGAAATCTTCTGGGTTGAGGAGTTGGAAATCTTGGACTAGGCTAGTCTCAAACGAATTCTGAGCAAGGTAAGGTCTAGGGAAATTCAGGAAGGGATTGGGTAAAATTTCTAAGTTTGAGCTAGATTTTCTATTAGACAAGACATAAAGGAGTCTGGGGGACCTTTCAGAAGTAAATTCAGGTGATTAAAACTCCTGGTATCGAGGTTGACGTGAAGGGGTTGTTCCAGAATGTCAGAATTTAAAGTATGTTATAAAATGGGCATTTTTGGGGAACTTTACAACTTTCTGTCCCGTGTCAACCGCTATGGAGGTTGACACTATGCCATAGTGACATCTGCTATAGCGGAGAAATTACCGCTATAGTGGAAGTCAACCTTGGTCAGCAACGCTATAGCGATCAATTCTGCTATGACAATACTTTTGTAGCGGAGCGTGGAATGCTATAGCAGAATAACAGGATCATAAAACCCAAAAATGGGTTTTATATTTTCATATGACGAGATCAGAAAACCAAAAAATGGGTTTTATATTTTCATTCTCTCCCATTCAGCCTCAAAATAGATGAGGGTTACTCTAAGAACCCTCCTAGGCTGCTCCAAGGCTTGGGAGATAGAGAGGAGGGATTCCAGCTAAAAGGATGTAAAACCATGGATTTGGGCCTGTCAAATCATCAGAGAATTCCTTCATGGAGCTAGAAATTGCACTACGTAGCTGCTTGGTGTCCAGGTAGGCTAAGTTTTTCATTGAGTAGACTTTTGACCTATTTTCATTTCATATTGTTATGTATATTGACGGGAGAATTCATGTTATAGGCCTTCGGGCATGGAGTCTAGAGGATAATTATTTTGGTCTGGGTATTGATTGAATAGGGAATGATAGGGTCGGGGTGACATGTTCATTCAGGTGTATTTTTATACTTGTTAGATTGTGTGTGATGCTAGACTCCGGGAAACTAAATGGTTGGGTAGGTTCGGGGAACTGGTTTATGGGATGAGGGAATTGTTAAGTTGTAGTGGGTTCTCGATAATATTTAAATAAGGTAATGAGATGAACAGGCAGGGTCCGAAGTCCTTATTGTCAGGGATGGAATCCCTAGAACGCGCTTACTTTTCAGGAAAGGAGTCTGAATTAGATGAAAATGACTATATGTGTTTAAAATGATGAGCCAAGGATTAGTCTTTGGGTGGGTCTAATTATACATTATTGTTGTAATTGTTGACGGTCCCATGAGTGGACCGGGTTTAATTATTGAACTGTGATTATTGCATTTTGGCTTGTGAGAGGCCAGATAGTTAAACTTAAGTGTGGGATTGGTCTTAGTGAAGATCGGGATGACATGTTGAACACTTAGGTGATGGTTATTAATTTCTAATATACATTATGTGTTCACATACTATTTTGTAGTAGTGTATGAGTTGCATGTTTAGGGAATGAATTGTGAATGTCTAGTTGTCCAGTAATCAGTCTCGGGAAATGAACTTCTTTTGTTTGCTTGTTGGTTTTACAAGTATGTTTGTTCATTGGTTGTGATTGATTAGACTTGTTATGACATTTGGTTGGCTTGGGAACCACGCCTGGTACGGGAATTACAAATGGTTGGCTTGGGTACCACGCCTGGTGTAACACCCCGAAAATGTATCCAGTTATTTAAGTTAAGAACTCCAGATTTTTTTTCATGTTCCAGGGTTTACTGGTCCAACCATGGATCGTGGTTCAAACCACGACTCGTGGAAGGAACTCGTGGAATAAAAATGCAGACTGCCAGTGTTCCCAGGAACCACGAGTCAAACAACGACTCGTCGTTTGAACGACGGGTCCATCCTGTTGACTCGTGGAATGTCTTCAGAGGATTTACATTTTCCCAAGTCCCCTTCAGGAACTACGAGTCAAGTCTACGACTCTTCATTGAAACGATGAGCCGTAGTCTTGAGTCGTGGTTTGACCAAGTTACCCAGCTCCCTGTGAACGACGACTCCATTTGACGACTCGTCATCACTTCTACGGTTCTGTCCTATTGACCCATAGAAGTGAAGCTGCAACTTGAAATTCCCAGCTGAGTTCTACGACTCCAGACGATGAACCATCATCCAAACCATGACTCATAGACTGAGTCGTGGTCATTGAAAGTTGACCAATTTCCAGCTTTTTCCCAATTAATTCCTAGGGGTATTTTGGTCATTTCCCACCCTATTATGTATTAAGTGAAGTCATTTTGACTACTTTTAGAAGGGTTTTCACCCATATTACCCTAAGTCCCTCTTAAGTTCATCATTCTTCACTCAAAGAGGAAAATTGCTCTCAAGCTCAAGACTCCAAAGCTCCAAGTCAAGTCTCCTAATTCTTTTCCAATCAAGTGGGTAATCTTCCACCAAGGTATGTGGGTATTCAATAAGGGATTCCTTCACCCTTATGCCCAAAACACCAATCTTTTAAATTGAACTTATGGATTTCTAAACTAGGGTTCTTACTCAATTCTTATGGGTCCTTCTAAAATTGTTTCCTCATTATTCTTCTATGGATTCAAACTCTAAATTGCATGATTTTGCATGAGTTTTTATGAGTGATTTCTTATTCATGATTTTAAGGCCAATTCTTATTTTGAGTTATGAAGTTATGAAATTAGGGTTTTGATCTAATATTTGGGGAAAGTTTATGAAATCAGTTTCTATGTTTAAATTCATGTTTTCCTCTTGATTACTCATGATTTGATTACGATTCTCTCATTGATTTTGAAAGCCCAAGCATAAAAGTTGATTTCTAGCATGAACCCATGAAATTGCATGTTTTCAAGAGAAATTTTATCATGATTAGATATCATGGCCTTTATGTATTTATGAAATTACATGCAAAAGTCTTCAAGTATGATTATGAAAGGAAAGTATGTTTTAAGCTATGGCTAAGCTAAGTCTTCAGATTATGAATTTGAATTGCATGGCATCAGATATGTCTTTTTGCTTTTCAAACAGTTTTGGACATCAAATATGTCCCTATGTTTTATGAAAGTTTTGGACATCAGATATTTCCCTATGTTTTATGAAAGTTTTGGACATCAGATATGTCCCTATATTTATGAAAGGTTTGGCATCTAGACATGTCTTAATAAGCTAAGTGAACTGCATGGTATCAGATATACCCTTATGCTTTTCAAACAGATTTGACATCAGATATGCCCAGTATTATATGAGCTATATGTATGGTTTTAGAGTAGTATTAGCATCGAGTTGGACAGGGTGAGAGTACCCAAAAAGGTCCCATAACTACGTGCCCCTATAGGTATTAAGTCCCCTCTGTTGGGCATCAATATTTAGTGATCACGCCAAAGTAATGCCTTTATACCCTGGCAAGGTATATTTGGTCCTCTAAATAGGGAGGATACATCGAATTCCATGTAGCTCACATGGTCTATGTTGGTTAGAGAACCTCCCACATAAATAGTTTGTGCTTTAAAAATGTATTGACTCTTTGCTTTCAGATTTCAGACTTACCACTTATGATTATGTTTTTAGCTTATGATATTGCATTGAGCCATTATATTACAGATGTTACTATTACCATATAATTTCAGCTTTAAGGATAATTTAAGCATGTTTTACCATAAATTATGCATGATCTCAGTTTTAAACATGCTTTCAAGTATATTTTTATCATGACCAATGCATATTCCACATACTTAGTACATTCCATAGTACTAACGCATATTGCGTTGCATCCTTTGATGATGCAGATTCAGGTGTCCCTTCACAGCTTCGTGGCTAGAATTCTCGGCCACTCACGCCCAGCTTTGGTGAGTCCTCATAGTGCGAGGACTAGTTATGATTTTCCTTATGTTAGCTTTACTTCTATACTCCGAGTTAGATAGGGTCTTGTCCTAGCAACTGTTTATGTTATGACTAGAGGCTTTCAAGCATAGTTTGTACTCGAATTCCCTTTTTGGATATTGTATGTTATGGGGTCCTTAGACCCTTTATTGATGTTTCCTTGATGGGATTTTCGTATTATGCTTCTGCCTATCTTTTGTTATGCTTGAGGATGCTATGACCAAGGGTTAGATTGGGATTCTTGTGGTCCCAAGTCCCGTGTTACATCTAGGGGATAACCTCGGGGCGTGACAAACTTGGTATCAGAGCCTCAGGTTCAAGAGTCCTAGGATGTCTGAAAGCCGCATCGAGTAGAATCTCTTTCATGGGTGTGAAGTGCGCCACACTTATGAGGGGGAGGCTATGAGATATTTTAGGAAAAACTTCACTTCTTCATATTCACTATCGTGCAATAGAGTTTGACACTACTTACCCTTCTAATCTATTCCTTACGCCTTCCAGATAATGTCTCCACAAAGAAACCCCACAAGAAATGCGAATCCAACCACTCCAGATCATGAGGTTACAAATGCAGAATTTAGTAAAGCTATCTATATGTTGGCTCAAGCCATGACAACTCAGTTGAATGAGAAAGAGAAACTAAAGAAGAGGAAGAGGAAAAACAAGAGGACCGAAATATGGAACCAATCATCTTCTCAGCAGAGGTCATACAGACCAACTCCATCTTCAGTTAGCACACCTACCCTTGACTCTCAGTCTTGTCACTATAGTGCTCCAAAGACGTTGAGATACCCTCGTTGTAGTAGTTGTGGTAAGTTTCACTTAGGCGAGTGCCTTGCGGGCAAGTATGGGTGTTTTAGGTATGGTCAGTTAGGCCATAGGATCAGGGATTTCCCTTCATATAAGAGAAGCAATTGTGATGTTCAGCTCTAAAACCAATTCCTGTCATTGCCTAGCCAGTCGGGTCAGAGTATTCCTCCAGAAGTTGAATCAGGTACGTTACTAGATTTTCTTCCTCTAAGCACCCATAGCCCCTGGACCCCTACTCTTATTTGGTTATGAGTTGTCTTGACCTAGAACTAAGTGAGGATAGAAGGGTTGAGGCCTAGACTTTTAGGAGAAGGAGAGTCTTAGACTATAGAAGGAAGTGGGTATTCGTGCTAGATTCTGGAGTAGTGTATGTTTTGTTAGGGTAAAACGATCATAGTTCCTTTGAGAGGTTGGTTAAAGGTCCATAGACTTAGGAGGGTAGAATGAACCTAAGGGGGAGATGGTGGAATGTAGAATCAGTCAGATTTTAGAGGCTCAGATAGCGATGCTTGTGGGTGTTATAACAAAGTCAAGAGGGGAGGCAGAAGCTTATTTCCATCCTAGTATCCTAAGTATACTTCTGCCATTATGATACATTTTTCATGCCTTGTGTGTTAGCGTCATGGTCCTATTTCAGATTCACGCTCATGTTCAGATTCTAGAATGGCAAGTGATTGCTTCAGACAATGATTCTACTCTTACTCTGTGAGTCTATGAATCCCATCTTTATGCCTCGAGGTCTGTTATTTATGTGAACTCATGTATCGCAGTATGCTCAATTATGTTTACGCAGTCAGTCTTCAGAAATACCTCAATGGCTAATCAAATCATGTTACGCCATGTATATGCTCAGACCTTATTCTTGAAATGATTCACTCTTATGATTTACTTATTCTAAAGCCCTTTGATATTTGCCTTTGATGACGAGGGGTGGTGATCCCCACTAACTCATGTCTTATGTACCCAGTATGTGAAGTGCTCATGCCTATTACGCTCAATTCCCCAAGCCCCACCTTGAGTGGCTTGATCATGCTAAGTGTAAGTCAAGATCAAACTTTAATCCTTCATTCATGACTCTCCTATTCCTGCTCTTTCCTTTCAATGATTCTGGTTTATGTTGTTGTAAGTGTTAGGGAAGAAGGCCTTGTAGTATCCTAGCTGGGAGGTAGAAAATTCCTTTTCCTTATTAGTGTACTTTTTCCACCTTGACTTCTAGGTGTGGGTGAATTATGAGGTAAGTATCATTCATGCAAAATAGTTAGAAGAGGTAGTCTGGTATGTCCCCCTGTAAAAGTCCCTGAATCTGCGATTCCTAGTTATGATAAGGGAGAGGAAAGAAGTATTAAATAGGGTAAGCTACAAAACCATAAGGTGACCATAGTTATAAGCTTGAATATCGTGATGGGATACATGTGGATATTTATTTTACACAACTAGTGACCCTTGGGTTGGGGAGCCCTGGATTAGTTGGTTGTTGTGATAAGAGATAATACCATTCTTAGAAGATAACTCTAGATGCAAGGGGTTAGTCGAGATAGGCTTAAACATGGAGAATCGGGTAGTTAGACTCGGACCTTAGTGCCTTTATGGCGCTATTGAGGTTGTTAGTTGCAAATGGTAGGAGTGGTATTCAGAAGATAATAGTTTCCCCGTATATCTACTTCTCTCAATTTGGTGTCCCTTTCGGTTACCTGCGATTTCTAGAGTATGTTCATTCCTTATGAGTTTTAGCTGAGTTCCTACTCTCATTCCAGACCAGTTATCATGTTAGATATCCAGTTCCTGTCATATTGGTCATTTTTACACTCTCGGCATATATACGTGTCTCATGAAACCAGTTCAGTTTTTATTTCAATCAGAAATTGGTTACCACGACAGTACTTTAGCTTTCACAACTCAGTTGAAGGAGCTACTTGGGAAGCAGAATCATCCATGAAGGCCAAGTACTTTCACCCTTTTCCTTCAGATCCGGTTCAGCTTGAGGTAGTAGTTCCATCCTTAGTATATCCTTCTGAATCTATTCCATCAGTTTCTCTCATGATCCTATCATGCATCCATGTTTTATGAAGTTAGTTTATCATGTTTTCAAGTTGAGAAGTTTAGTTTTCATGGTGTTCCCTTGACCTCTATGTTTTGATGTTTGGTTGGGTTGTTTTCCCCTCAGTTTCCCTTGTTTAGCCTTCATTCAAGGATGAATGATCCCAAGGGGGAGATATTGTAACACCCCTAAAACGTATTTCAGCTATTTAAGTTAAGAACTCCAAAAAAAAATTCATGTTCCAGGGTTTACGGGTCCAACCACGGATCGTGGTTCGAACCACGACTCGTGGAATCAAAATGCAGACTGCCAGTGTTCCCAGGAACCACGAGTCAAACAACGACTCATTGTTTGAACGACGGGTCCATCCTGTTGACTCGTGGAATGTCTTCAAAGGATTTACATTTTCCCAAGTCCCCTTCAGGAACTACGAGTCAAGTCTACGACTCGTCATTGGAACGATGAGCCGTAGTCTTGAGTCGTAGTTTGACCAAGTCAGCCCAACTCTCTGTGAATGAAGACTCGTCATCACTTATACGGGTCCGTCCTGTTGACTCGTAGAAGTGAAGCTACAACTTGAAATTCCCAGCTGAGTTCTACGACTCCAGACAACGAACCGTCATCCAAACCACGACTCGTAGACTGAGTCGTGGTCACTGAAAGTTGACCAATTTCCAGCTTTTTCCCAGTTAATTCCTAGGGGTATTTTGGTCATTTTCCACCCTATTATGTATTAAGTGAAGTCGTTTTGACTACTTTTAGAAGGGTTTTCACCCATATTACCCTAAGTCCCTCTTAAGTTCATCATTCTTCACTCAAATAGGAAAATTGCTCTCAAGCTCAAGACTCCAAAGCTCCAAGTCAAGTCTCCTAATTCTTTTCCAATAAGGTGGGTAATCTTCCACCAAGGTATGTAGGTATTCAATAAGGGATTCCTTCACCCTTATGCCCAAAACCCCAATCTTCTAAATTGAACTTATGGATTTCTAAACTAGGGTTCTTACTCAATTCTTATGGATCCTTCTAAAATTATTTCCTCATGATTCTTCTATGGATTCTAACTCTAAATTGCATGAATTTTTATGAGTGGTTTCTTATTCATGATTTTAAGGCCAATTCTTATTTTGAGTTATGAAGTTATGAAATTTGGGTTTTGATCTAAAATTTGGAGAAAATTTATGAAATCAGTTTCTATGTTTAAATTCATGGTTTTCTCTTGATTACTCATGATTTGATTATGATTCTCTCATTGGTTTTGAAAGCCCAAGCATAAAAGTTGATTTCTAGCATGAACCCATGAAATTGCATGTTTTGAAGAGAAATTTGGCATGATTAGATATCATGCCCTTTATGAATTTATGAAATTACATGCAAAAGTCTTCAAGTATGATTATGAAAGAAAAGTATGTTTTAAGCTATGGCTAAGCTAAGTCTTTAGATTATGAATTTGAATTGCATGGCATCAGATATGTATTTTTGCTTTTCAAACAGTTTTGGACATCAGATATGTCCCTAAGTTTTATGAAAGTTTTGGACATCAGATATGTCCCTATGTTTATGAAAGGTTTAGACATCAGATATGTCCCTATGTTTATGAAAGGTTTGGCATCTAGACATGTCTACCTAAGCTAAGTGAACTACATGGTATCAGATATACCCTTATGCTTTTCAAACAAATTTGGCATCAGATATGCCCAGTATTATATGAGCTATATGTATGTTTTGGGAGTAGTATTAGAATCGAGTTGGACAGGGTGAGAGTACCTAAAAAGGTCCTAGAACTACGTGCCCCTGTAGGTATTAAGTCCCCTCTGTTGGGCATCCGTATTGAGTGATCACACCAAAGTAATGCCTTTATACCCTGGTAAGGTATATTGGGTCCTCTCGATGGAGCGGATACATCGAATTTCATATAGCTCACATGGTCTATGTCGGTTAGAGAACCTCCCACAGAAACAGTTTATGCTTTAAAAATGTATTGACTCTTTGCTTTCAGATTTTAGACTTACCACTTATGATTATGTTTTTAGCTTATGATATTGCATTGAGTCATTACATTACAGATGTTACTATTACCATATGATTTCAGCTTCAAGGATAATTTAAGCATGTTGTACCATAAATTATTCATGATCTCAGTTTTAAACATGCTTTCAAGTATATTTTTATCATGACCTATGCATATCCCACATACTTAGTATATTCCATAGTACTAACGCATATTGCGCTGCATCCTTTGATGATGCAGATTCAGGTGTCCCTTGACAGCTTCGTGGCAAGAATTCCCGGCCACTCACGCCCAACTTTGGTGAGTCCTCATAGTGTGAGGACTAGTTATGCTTTTTCTTATGTTAGCTTTACTTCTATACTCCGAGTTAGCTAGGGTCTTGTCCTAGCAACCCTTTATGTTATGACTAGAGGCTTTCAGGCATAGTTTGTATTCAAATTCCCTTTTTGGATATTGTATGTTATGGGGCCCTTAGATCCTTTATTGATGTTTCCTTGATGGGATTTCCGTATTATGCTTCTGCCTATCTTTTGTTATGCTTGAGGATGCTATGACCAAGGGTTAGCTTGGGATTCTTGTGGTCCCAAGTCCCGTGTTACGTCTAGGGGATAACCTCGGGGCGTGACAAACTTGGTATCAGAGCCTCAGGTTCAAGAGTCCTAGGATGTCTGAAAGCCGCATCGAGTAGAATCTCTTTCATGGGTGTGAAGTGTGCCACACTTATGAGTGGGAGGCTATGAGATGTTTTAGGAAAAACTTCACTTCTTCATATTCACTATCGTGCGATAGAGTTTGACACTACTTACCCTTCTAATCGATTCCTTACGCCTTCCAGATAATGTCTCCACAAAGAAACTAAGGGATAGGTAACTTGGGAAGTCTAGGTGTCAAGGTGACTTGGGAAGTCTAAGGGATAAGTAGGCTTGGGTTGACATTGGGTTTTGGTAAGGTGAATATTAAAGGGTTGAGTATTGTAATTAATTGTGCATTCCTTTGATTTCTTATATGATGGTATGAGTGGATTCAGGTAGACCTATGATGCCTACCAGTATGTGTGTTTGTACTGATTCTACTCTTGCTATACCTTTTTGGGTATAGTCTGGTTGTAGGGTTGGTGATGTTTCATAGGTACACGATGATGGTAATCTCCAGCAGCTCCTATTTCTTGCTTCTATGGTGGGAATTGTTTCTTCTTTTATTTTAGTATCACTCTTGTAGTAGCTCTTGTACCAACTTAGACTAGGTTCTAGGGAGGGTTGTTTTCAAATCGTAAAAGGTTTTTCCGCATATCTTGTAAACGTTTTCATGTATCAAAAAGGCTTATTTCATAATTTATTCCTTTTTCTGCATTACCTGTTGGTTTGGGTGGTAAGAGTTCTCCTATCTAGGTAGATTAGAGTAGGTGCCCGCACGGCTCGGTAATTGGATCGTGACACATAATTTCTAATCTTCTTATCAGCAGAGAATTTAGCTAAACAAGCATCCTTAAAGTGGCATGTCTACCACAATGAGTGCATAACCAGTTGTTAGGGTTGGATACATACTTGCTATAAGGATTATAATAAGGAATGGACTTACTAAAACCAAGTCCTTCTCTAGTGTTTGACCTCATATTAGTCAAGTGAACTATAGATTCAGAGGAAATTATCCACTTGAGAGCCTTTTTAAGATCAGCCTTGATTCTGACCAGGTCTCTCTCAAGCTCCTTATTTCTTTCAAGAGAGACCGTGAGATCTAGTTTGAACTTTTTTAATTTTTATTCAAGTTGAAACTAAATCTCACTCCCATTTTCCTTCCCCTTGGGACTAATTTGAAAGAGGGTCTTTATTTTTTATTAAAAGCATCATTTTCGGAAGATACAATAGCAACCTTTTCTTCTAGTTCAAGAACTTTGTTAGTGAGAACCACCTTTTCATCTTCAATTTCAGCAAGGTTATTATTTAGAGACTCCCCTTCTTTAGACAGATCATAGTATTCATCAATCAACACACTAGCTAAAGATCTCAATTCTTTCTTAGTGTAATCCTTAAGATTTTGTTGTATATCATAAAAGCTTACCTCTCCTTCTTCTTCTTCATCCTCTGACTTTGCCATCAGTGTAAATAGGGAGTCAAAGTTGGATGAACCATCCTTGATAGCCAACATGGAGGTATCCTTTGAATTCTTTTCTGCATCAGATTCACTAGATGAATATCTCTATGCAGCTAAGGCTTGTTTGACAACTTGGTATGCAATTGTTCTTTGTTTGATCCTATCATGGACCTGGTTCTTCCTCCATCATTTTTCAGGATTATTCTTGACATAGTCCTTGTAGTAAGTCTTGTGAAGAGGGCAGTCTTTGATGAAATGATCCAACTTTTCACATTTGTGATAACAACCATTTTCACCTTGATTCTTGTTTGTATTCCATTTTCTTAGAAAATCACCATTTCTTCTAACAACCTTTTGGAATCTTCTGGTAAGATAAGCCATATCTTGTTCATCATCACTAGAGTCACTTCTAGGAGCCTTAAGAACTAAGCTCTTTTTCTTCTTGGGCTCCTTTCTATCTTGATCTTGCTGCTTCTTAAGCTCATGGGTCTTCAAGTTCCGTATCAACTCATACATGGTAAGGGTTTGAAGATCTCTAGCCTCAGTATTGGAATCAACTTTGCTCTCCCATGACTTTGGCAAAACACTAAGGATTTTGCGAATGAGGTTGCTGGGCTTTGTCACTTCACTGAGACAATGGAGTTTGTTGGTGATCCGGGTGAATCTAGTGTGCATTTCCTGGATGGATTCTTGTTCTTTCATGTTAAAGAGCTCGTATTGAATCGTGAGCATATCCATCTTGGATCGCTTGACCTGAATGGTCCCTTCATGAGTAGTACATAAAGCATCCCAAATTTCTTTGGCTATTTCACAGGCTGAAATTCGATTGTACTCGTCAGGACTGATGCCACATACCAAGATTTTCTTAGCTTTGAAGTTCTTCTCTATTTATTTTCTGTCACCATCAACATAATTTGTCCTTGTTTTGGACACAAGTTTGGTTATTTCACCCTTCATCACTGTCTTCCTTGGACCGTAAGGACCATCACAGATGGCATCCCACAGTTCACTATTCTCAGCCATGATGAAATCATGCATTCTTATCTTCCACCAACCATAGTATTGTCCATTTAACTTGGGTGGTCTAGTAGTTGATTGTCCTTCTTCGAGGTTTGGTAGAACAACCATGAGAGTATGATTCTTCCTAGGTGTTAACCTTTTAGAAAGTACAAACTTTGATACCAATTGATGTCTTGTATGAGACCATCACGGGTCAAGGGACCAGGTTCTTTAATGAATATAACAACTACGAACATAAAGTAAAACACAACAATACAGAAGGTATAGAACAAACGATGTTTACATGAAAATCTCCTTGCTCAAGGGAGTAAAATCACGACCAACCACAGTAGGATTTCACCAACCACTTCACAAAAACCAACGAGCAAACTTCTAATTATAGACTCCTATAATCTAAGGAATTTAACTCTAAATCTCTTCCCCCTTGTAACAACTCTATTACAAGATTTCAATGCAATACCTTAACTGCCTTCTAACCTAACCAACTAATTCTAGATGATACATACTTTTGTAATCTAAGGAATTTAACTCTAAATCCCTTCCAACTTGTAAAACTCTATTACAAGACTTCAATGTAATAACTCTATTGCCTTCTAACATGACCAACTAACTCTAGCTAATACAAACTCACAAGAAAATATTAGACATAAGCAACACGCCTACAAAAGACACTAAAGAGGAGTACATTTACAATGAAAGCATAAACTACTAACATCTAACAATAAGGAACTAAGAACATCTTCAGTTGATAAGAACAAGTCCCTTGTAGTAGAATCTCTGTCTTTGGAGAATTCTGATAGCTTTTGCTTGAGGCAAAAGGAAATTTTGGATTTTCAAAAATTAGATTTTGACTTCTAGATCACTTCACTTATGTATGAGAGAAGCCAAACAATTTAACACAATGCTATTGGTTGAGGAGATAAAGGACTGCTGCAGTGCTGCAACAGTGCTTCCACAAAGCTACAAGAATAATATATTTTATAGTTGTACAGTTGACTTTGCTTAAAAGCAATGCTGGTACCTGGTCCCTCCATCAGTTTGATAATCATTAAAACCAATATTGCATCAAAGTGTCACAACAACATTGCCATCTATCGGCGTAGGTGGAATGTATGAGAGGCTCATACCATTAGCTGATGTTCAATTATTTTTGAAGAGATTGACCCAAGGACCAGGGGATTTTTCCTCATCAAGCTCTGGTTCAAGTGGATCTAGCACCTCTTGAGTATCTATATCAACTAGGGGGAACAATGCTTTTCCTCGAATTCACTGTTCCATGGTTTGGCTGACACTTGAGTTCATTGCAGCTACCTCATCTATGGGGGTTTTGGGGGCTCATAATCAGCTTTGTTGTTACCTCAGACCGACTCATTGAGGTACCCGTTTTCTCCTATTGGGGTTCTTCCACCAAATCTGGAGCATTTTCCAGATGAACCAGTCTACTTTCATCATTGCCTTTCTTCTCTATCGAGCTCACAAACGCCACTAAGGGAACTTTCCTTGGTTCCCAGGTTTCCCTCGACCTCTACCTCTACCTCTATCTTGTTCGTTAGTTTATCCTCTACCTCGTTCTTCCCCTCGACATGGCAGTGTCACCAACGCCATTAACTAACGTGAGCCAGAGCCATCAGACAGTCTGTTTGGATTGGCTTTTTTTTACATTTGTATATATTGTCCTTACATTTTTGCCTATATTATTTCTTAATTCTTTATGCACTGTATTTACCTTTTATACATTATTTTCACATGTTCTTTACTTTTTTTTTACATCTTCTTTACAATTTATTTGTTCTTATACATGTGTACACTTTTTTTTTTATACTTACAAGCATTTTCTTCTATATTTTTCATATCAACACCATCACAACACTTTACATATTTCTCTCTCGATAATTTTTCTCTACATATTTTTCTTTACATTCATATACATTTTGTTGAATATTTTTTTTTATATATATATATTTTAACATTTACAAATACTACACTTTTGGCCAATGAAAAAAAAATTCGTCGATTTTTGAGTCCTCTCTGTAATAAAAGATGGAAGCTTACTTTTTGAGTTACAAAAATAATTAAAGTCTTGCATACATACATAACAAAAATAAATTGGAAGATGAAAAAATTTCATCGACTTTTGAGGCCTTCCATTACGCAAGACGGATTTTATTTAAAATATGTTTATTATTGTTTTTAAAATTTATTTTGATACATATTTATTCATTACTGATACTTTTGGTGTCTTTACAGGTATCCGGAGGCATTTCTCGAAGTCAATGCTCAAAAGAAGTTTGAATATCTCCTGAACTCACTGTTTGTATTTATTTTTACATTCTTACAATTGTACAAAAGTTAAATCATAGTGAAATTTTTTATTTTCTGTGCGTTGGATGAAAGTGACATTTTATTCACATATTCGTTACTACGCGCATAAACAAAGCTTACACCGTAAATATTTTAATAAATTAATTAATTCGATTTAAGTACTTAGCTAATTAGTTTACATTTGCTTACGTTAGGCAAACATTAGACAACCTTTTCTCTTAAAATAAATATTTATTTTTCCTTCATATCCATTCTGCCATTTGATTTTTTTGTTATGTTAAAAATTACTTCTTGAGAATATTTTTTCCCATAAATTATAAAAAGTGTTTTTCTTCTCATATGTAAAAAAGTTTTCATATTAATAAAGATCACTTTTTTTAGCATTACTTAAAGAGTACTTTTTTTTCACATACATATCTTTTATATATAGTTTTATACATTATTTACATATATGTCTTTTACACATTTTTTTACACACCTTTTATGACAATATACTTTATTTATATACTTGATAAACACTCTTTTATACATACATTTTCACACTATTTTTAGTGCATATTTTTACATATTTATACTTTCAAAAAATAATTTTTACTTTCTCCCTCTTTCTCTCTTTGATAAATTAAGTCTAGTCAGGTACCACATTTTGTGAATTCTAAAGGATGCTTAACTCATTCTCTTCGGAATAATTTGATCTCGTACCTAGAATTTAAACTTGTTTACACAGACTAATTGAAGTCATACATATCAATAACAAATAGGTTTCTTGATTTTTCCTTAAAAATTAGGTGACGACTCTGTACAAAATTAATTATTTTAGAGTCTAGAAGTTGTGCTTTATCTAACCTTGGTAAAAATAGGGTGCAATAGGTAGATCATAAAATTTTGCCTTGTAATTTGTGATTAATTGAACTTCTAAGTTCTACGGTTTCATTAATACCAATTTAACCCTAGAAAATTCAATTAGTCATGTTCCATGCTAATTTTGTATGAAATTTATTATGTTATTTGTTACAACATGTTTATGGAGAAAAAGTAATTCATCAATTGTGTTTTAAATAGAAAAATATACAAATTTTAAATTAAATCGATTCAAGGCTCGTTAAAAAAAAATTTAACTTTGACCATATGAATTTACTTTTAAATGGTTTTTCGTGAAATTGATTATTCAAATCAGTTCTAAAACACGTTTAGGATCAAAATCAATAATTTAATTGAGGAAAGCTGGCCAGAAATCGAACGAACCCAATTGAATTTTTCTTTTTCACAATTTTCATTTTTTTTGGCTTGTTTTTGATGATTTTGAGCAATATGTGCTCAAGATCAATCCTAAAATAAATTTAGGACAAACTATAGTGTTTAATTGGATCAAAATAGCTTAAAATTGAGAAAAAAGGATATGGATCATGCGTTGTCTAGTTTAGTGAACTGGATCAAATGGATAAAGAAGATGACCAGTCTTGGTTGTTGGCGAAATCCACTCTCGGCTGAAACATGGAGAGTGTGTTTCATCCTGATTTCCAATTTCGATATCTTTTTTCTCTCAAAATTAAATTTCTGATTATTTCATATTTTTCAAATAATTTTTGGATATTGAAAATTATTTTCCCCGCAATTAATATTGTTCTGACAGTATTAATATCGTATTAATTATTTACAGTAGTATTTTTTCGAAATAAAAAAAGAAAAATAATTATATGATACAGAGAACGTTGCTATGTGACTCATTCTCCCTAGAAGTCTAAAAAAAATAAAAATTCTATTTTCTAAGTGAATTAGGTGTATATATAGATTTTCTCATTGATTCATTTCTGGAAACATGTAAAAAAAAAAATTCAAATCTAATTAAATTGTTTTATTGATATATAAGTACATCTAGAATAAGATCTAATTTTTTTATTGGTATGTATATATTTTTTTTTATGTATGTGCCACCTGTTTAATCAATAAATAAAATATTTCATTTGGTGACTTAGTTTAAGTTGATAAGGATATTTTACATTTAACATCTATCTTTTGATGATGATTAGGAACGTAGTGACCTTTCGACTCTAAGATTTATGTTTATGTTTAATAGTCATCCTGTCAATATACTAAAATTACATATATGTATGTGTAAAAACATTAAACATGAGTGTTTTTTTGCTAATTGTTAAAATTTGTGTTTTCAAATGTGTAGAATTTTGTGTTCTACAAGAAATCATGTCTACTGCTTCCAAGAACATTGTTGCAGATCTTAATAAAGGTGAAAAACTTAATGATAACAACCAAAGAATTTGGAGCATGAACATTATCTTTTACACATAATGTTAAAGATGAAATGTTTCACTAGACTGTAGTTGGAAAAAGTGGCGCAGGCACATGGAGGGTAGGTGAGACAGAGTTCGTAAATAAAACAACAAGCGTAGGCGAGAGAGACTCCGTAGAATCTAAATACTATTCAGACTTACTACATAACTGAGCAATTCAGACCCATTAAGATCTGTTAAGAGATTTTAAAATGTAAAAAATAAATACACTTAATAGACTGAGATCTGAACCATTTAAATTCATAGTCTCATTAAGTGCAAACAAATGAGGCCTTAGGTGAAACACCACAACACTCCTAAATATCTCTATTTTAATGAGGTAACAAAAGTATTTTAGTGAATTAAAAAGTGGATAGGATCTTAATTTTGTATTTTAGGGGAGAATTGATTTTATAGATTACATAATAAATCTAAGAAAATTATTTTCTTGTATTTATTTTATAAGTGGACAAAAATTTTCAATTCCTCATATTTTAGGTTAGTAGAACACATTAACTAAAAGTGATGGAGATAGGCCCATGGAGGCATGGACGAATCGATTCAATTTTGGCCATCATCAAATTGAAATTTTAAATTTTGATTTTTAAAAATCTTCATCCAAGCTTGATCTATTCTAGGTCCAATTTGATTCATTTTTATTATTTCGATTCGATTTTACAAATCAATTTGTTCAATTTTGAAATTTTAACAAGTAGCTGTTTTCATTTCAGTTTTAGAGCAAACATGATAAAACAGTAATAAAATCTTCAAATTAGGCTCTAAATAATTAAAAGTAACATTGCACTGCAAATTTAAAGTGGCATTAAAAAACATCCACAATGTGAAGGGTATGGGTTTGAGTTAGTAACTCTTTGCAAGGAAGAGATTGAACAGGTAATAGTGAAATGGAAACAAGCTCTAATCATTTATATTGTCGGAGCTGAACCAACTATCGCAGCAATTGAGAGATTTATTGTTGGGAAATGAAATTTTGCGAGTAAACCAAAGGTGATCTACCACAATGATGGCTACTTCTTGGTAAGATTTAACAACATTGATGATCCAGATGAAGTATTGTATTCTGGGCCTCACTTGTTGAACAATAGACCTCTGATAATGAGAATATGGTCTGTCGGATTGAATTTGGGTAAAATTCTCAAATCTCCCACTGAATTGCTGGGGTGAAAAAAACTTGAGTAGAATTAGTAGTCTCTTGGGAATTCTCTTGTATGCCGATGAATGGATGACTAGAGTGGATTGAATTTCATATGCGCGAGTCTTGATTGAAATTGATGTTACAAGATAAATGCCCCGCTCTATCAAGGTTAAGGATATAGATAGAAATCAATTTATACAAAAGGTAGCTTATGATTGGGTACCTGATATTTGCCCTACATGCTTAACAGTTGGACATAAATGTAAACCTGTTGCGCGGATAGGCCCTGCCCCCAAGCCTAATCAACAAACTGTGAAAGAATGGAAGCATAAGCCTCAAACTAAATCTCCTTAAGTAAAACAACAAGTGGTTAATCAACTAGGTGTAACTGATCCTAACACGGTAGCAACACCAACTGTTAAGGAAGAGGGATAGACACTAGCAAAGGGAAAATCATCTAGCAAGGGTACACAACACATTCCCGACACTGCTTTAAAGATTCAAAATGATTTTCATGCCCTAAATGGAACTCAGGTACTGCAGATACATGATAATGAGTGTGGCACTAGCTATGATTGTGATATACAAATTTCCCTAAGTAGTGATATAGGTGGAACAAGTGGTACTACAACCCCTTATACAATTCTATGAAACTTGTTACTTGGAATATTAGAGGGTTGAATAAGGTGCATAAACACAAAAAAGTTAAGGTTTTTCTCAGAAATAATAAAGTTAGTTTACTGGCTGTAATAGAGCACAAAATACAGGAACCTCACATTGCTAGAATTGTGAGAAAACTTCAACCAAATTGGAGTTGGGTTGCTAATCATGCTTATAGTAATAGAGGGAGAATACTGATTATGTGGGATGATACTGTGGTGAATTATGAGATGCTATATATGGATGCTCAGCTTATTCATGGAACTGTGAGGAGTAGAGTTTTGAACCAATGATTTGCTTTTACTGCTATATATGGGTTGCACACGATAAAGCCAGAAAGAGCTTATGGGATGAAGTTAATAACATTCATGGTTCTTTTCAAGGTCCATGGTTAGCAATGGTGGGTAGTGTAGTGACAGATTCTGAAATCAGGGACTTTGATAATTTTCTCATTGACACTGGGATGTCAGAAATTAAATCAATTGGCAGGAATTTTACTTGGACTAATGGACATACTTAAAGCAAATTGGATAGAGGTTTGGTAAATATTGAATGACTGCTAGAATTTCTTATCTGGAGGCATTGATACTTGAATCAGGATGCTCAGATCACTCCCCATTGAACATTAGTCTCACTAGTGAAGAAGACAGAAGACCCGTGTCTTTTAGATTCTTAAATCACTTAGCTGATCATGCTGACTTCATCAATATTGTACAACAATCATGGGGTGAGGCTACTAGATCTTGTACTCTAAAAAACATAAGGCAAAAGCTTAAATTACTGAAGCAAAAGTTGAAAGTGCTGAATTCAACTGATTTTGGGGGAGTTGAGCACAAAATTCAGTACTACAGACAATAACTACAACAAATACAAGGGCAAATGGATACACCAAGACACATTGATGACATGATCAAGTTAGAAAGGGATACCAAAGTTCACCTAGAGAAGTGGTAGGCATTGAAGAAAGTATTGTGCGGCAGAGATCTAAAGTAACATGGCTTAAACTTGGAGATGCTAACACAACATATTTCTTTGCTAATATGAAAAACAGATGCTCTCAAAATAGAATTCGTCTCTTGTGAATGCAAATGGTGATGTGTTCAAACAATAGAGGACATTGAAGGTGAAGTGGTGGATTTTTATAAGAAACTACTTTGTACAACTGCAAAGCAACTAGTTGTTATTAATGTAGTCATTATGAAGGATGGCCCTGTCTTGAATAAAGATCAACAATTAGCTTTGATTGCTTCTGTTACTACAGATAAAGTGTACCAAGCACTTACGACAATCAATTATTCAAAGTCTCTTAGTTGTGAACTTGTGATAGGTATAATGCACTGTTTTTTAAGAGAGCATAGTTATTGGGGTAGAATATCACTAATGTGGTATTAAGGTTTTTTGAATCAAATGACCTATACCAAGCTATTAATTGTACTGTTGTGACTTTGGTGCCTAAAATAGCTAATCCCTCAAAGATAAGTGAATACAAACCCACCTCTTGTTGTACACTACTTTATAAGTTGATCTCCAAGGTACTCACTACTAGACTACAACATGTGATGGATTGTAGACAAGAAACAATCTGCATTTGTGTCAGGGAGGGTTATCAGTGATAATATTTTACTATGTCATAAGTTAATCAAGGGATATGGGAGAAAGAATATCTCACATAGGTGTATGCTAAAGGTAGATATGAAGAAAGCTTATGATATCGTGGAATGACCATATTTAGAAAAGATTATAGTTTCCTTGCAATTCCTCGAAAACAAACTTGGATCATGAAATGTGTCACAACAGTCTCTTATTTAATAATCATCAATGGACAACCTAGACCTCCATTCAAAGCCAAAAAGGACTGAGACAAGGAGATCCTTTATCTCCTTTTTTGCTTGTACTTTCTATGGACTACCTTACCAGAATACTGAAGACACTAAGTAAGAATCCAAACTTCAACTATCACCCTAAATGCTCAAAATTGAACCTAGTTCAACTGAGTTTTGTTGACAACTTATTGCTTTTTTACAGGGGTGATCTAATATCAATACAGCTATTACATGGTTGTTTCCAGGTGTTTCTCTCATACATCTAGAGTGGAAGCAAATGTTGATAAAATTTCAATTTACTTGGGAGGAATAAAAGAGCATGACCGCCATGAAATCATCCATAGCCTTGGCTAAGGTATTTGGGGAGTGCCCCTGAGTACAAAGAGGATCTCTCTGGTGCAATGTAAACCCTTAATATACAAGATGATATGCAAGATACAATCATGGACCACAAAGTTTCTCTCGTATGCTGGAAGAATACAACTCATAAAGTTAGGCCTTTTCTCTATATAAGTATTCTGGTCCCAAGTGTTTGTCCTACCAACAAAATTTATCAAAGTGATTGAAGCCACTTGTAGAAGTTTCTTATGGACTAGAGATGCAAAAATATCCAAGAGAGCCTTAATAGCATGGGAGAAATTGTGTTATCCGCATGCAGTCGGGGGTCTTAATATACTTGATGTTAGCTTATGGAATCAAGTAGGCATATGTAAACTCTTATGGAATCCATGCAAGAAAAGGGATAAAATGTGGGTGCAATAGGTGCAAATTTATTATGGGAAACAAAACTCTCTATGGGGGGTTCAACCTAGCCAAGTGTCTTGGGTCATCAGGAAAGTTTCAAAAGTTTTCAAGTTTTTTGAGCGGGCTGAAATTCTGGAGAATAATATAATAAGATGGAATGACTTCTCAATAAAGCAAGTATAGTTAAAGTTTAGAGGTGAACTGCCAAGAGTTGCTTGGAGAAGATTAGTATGCAACAATATGGGAGCTCCTAAATGGATTTTCATATTGTAATTAGCTGTGAATAAGAGGCTATTGACCAGAGATAAACTGGCCAGATGGGGGCATATAGATGATGACCACTGCCCTATGTGTGAACTCCAAACTGAAAGTTGTGAGCACTTGTTTTTTAAGTGCACTATCTCTAGACAGGTTTGGACATGTATGCTACACTGGCAGGGTATCACTCGACATCCTATGGACTGGCAATCAGAGGTTCAATGAGCACTAGCACATGCTAGAGGAAAGAATGTGAATGCTGAAATTTATAGATTAGCATTGGATGGCATCATCTATTACCTATGGCAGGAGAGTAGTAGTACGTAGAGTATTCCAAGGAAAAAGAAGAACAGTTGATGCATTGGTTCGATCAATTATTGAAGAAGTTCATTGTCGTGGAGTTAAGTGGCCAAGAATAGCAAGTAGACGACAAGAGATTGATTGTTATCCTATAGTTTTGACTTCCTAAGCTTGTTAGGATTGTGTATTCATAGGTTAAAGCAATAGTTTGTTTTCAAGTCTGGGACGACTGTCCAGACTTGTATTTTCTTCGAGCTGTAATTCTCACTTGGTAAATAAAATGCTTTACTTACCAAAAAAAAAATACAGCCACAATGGTTTAAAACTCAAAAGTATCAATAAGTATAATAGCAGCAAAAGCAAAAAAATAGACCTAGTAGTAGGTAGCGACCATCTCCTTCCAACCAACAAGCATCCACCCCACCAACCACGGCCTGAATTCTGAAACCTCCTCACCAAGGAATCTGTAATATCATTGTCGTGTCACCTGCATAGCAGAAGGAATATGAAAAAGGAATAGGAAGACATATGTTGCTCTCAGTTTTAACTATTAAATAAAGTATCCAAGAATATCTTGGTCGTAGGAGATACGAATTTTACTGACTTGACAGAGTGGAATACTGGGGATTGGGCATTGGGGATTGGGAAATGAAAGAGTGAGATTGAGAGAATTGGGAGATGTTGGTTTATTTTAAAAAATGGGGTAGAAAAAGGAGTTGAAAATGTCTCTCAATGGATTGAAATGACTTTCAATAATTTTATTAAGCATTAGAAGGATTTAAATAGCCAACTTAAAATAACAAACTGCATAATTCAAAATTCAAATAAACTAAAATATCTCAACAAACTAATCTATCTAATAGAAATTTAAAATTCAAATTTATCCTAAACTAAACAACTTATTTTGCTAAAAATCACTGCTAAAGTAAATTTCAACACTCTTCCTTTGCTTTAATTGCTGTAATTTAAAAACATTGCTCCTCCTTAATTTTTACATCTGTTGTTTATGCTTGTGGATTCTTTTGAGTGATTTGAACTTGCACACTTTCATAATAAAATTATTCTTTCTTTTTCTTCTCTTGGTTTTGCGCATAAGAAACACCTTCAATAATCTTGTCTTGTTTGAAAGCTCTTTTGAAAGTGCTTTCATCTAGACAATTGTAGGATTTGTAAAATTTTATTGTAAGGATTTTTCTTCCATCACAACATCACATAAAACATAAATTTCAAAATACAATTTCATTTTCACTGATCGTATTTGATAGTTTTTGCCAGTGAAATTTTTGGTGCATTCAAGGAGAGACTGTGGCTTGCCATGGTTAAAAAGTGGGTTAAAAATGATACGATTAAAAATAGCCCTAGCGGGTTAAAATTGATAGCCCTGATGGATTAAAATGGTAGCCCTTATAGTTTAAAATGGTAGCCCTGACGGGTTAAAATGATAGCCCTTACAGATTAAAAATGGTAGCTCTTACGGGTTAAAAAGTTAGACCTAATGGGTTAAAAATATTTTGGTAGTTCTTTAGGAGAACTCATAGATCCCGTAAGATCAATAAAGCCCTTGATACCATTGTTTTTTTTAAAAAAAAGATGGTGCAACAAAAAAGGGTTGAAAATGTCTCTCAATGTATTGAAATGACTTTCAATAATTTTACTAAGCATTAGGAGGCTTTAAATAGCCAACTTAAAATAACAAATTGCATAATTCAAAATTCAAACAAACTAAAATATCTCAACAAACTAATCTATTTAATAGAAATTTAAAATTCAAATTTATCCTAAACTAAATAACTCATTTTGCTAAAAATCACTTTAATAACTAAAGTAAATTTCAACAGGAGAAAAAATGGATGAAGAGAGGTATGTAAATGGTAAACATAGGTGCATTTAGATCTGTAGATTGAAATAGTTTAGATTTGAGCTTGGACCCTGGAATATACCTATTGTATATATGCCTATAGCTCTATACCTCTATTATAAGTTATTAACATTATATATATATATATATATATATTTCAATTTTTTAAATCTACTTGGATTGTAAACACACTGTAGACATCAAAATTTTGTGGGACTCTACAAGATGAGTCCAATTTCTGTTAGGGTTTCTTGGAGGCTACTCTACCCTAAACCCTAGTTCATGCCTATATAAAGGATAACATATTCCCTTTTGGAGGCATCTCGAATATTCATAAACTCTTAAATATTCATAAGAGATCCACAAAATTCTCCTTTCATGGAGATCAAATAAATCTCAAAGATGTCCAAATCATTTAATTGAAAAATACGTTACTAACAACCCTCGAATCATGAAGAAGAATATTCAGAAGAGAAGAATCAAGGAAGGAATGGATGGTAATCACAAATATTCATCAATAAAATATTATTGTTTCTTTAAATTTTATTTGTGACTGATTTATTATCCATCCCTTTAAAATTTATTGCAAATAAATTGGCACGCCCAGTGGGACCCGATCTGCCCTTCATCTCTTCTCTCATAAATTAAATCCGCAAATCTGAAACAACAAAATCATAAATATGGAGCTCTATTTTTATGAGTACTTCAAGTCTCGTCTTTGAGTTTCATCAAGTCTATACTCCGACATGCCTTGAAGTAGGGGGCATTTGAAGACATTAAAATTTTGTGGGACTCTACAAGATGAGTCTAATTTCTGTTAGAGTTTTTTTTGGAGGTTACTCTATCCTAAACCCTAGCTTAGAGGCTACTCTACTGATATGCCTAAATTACACCTCCAAAAAAAAGTATAAAACAATCGTTGTTCAAATATAGAACCTAACCAAGGTTAGGTTCGATCCCTCAGGGAATATGGTAGGACTTAGGTCAGCCATGTGTATTTGGTATCTTAGCCGGTCTTATTTCTCCAATGGAGAGGGGTTTTAAAGTAAGAAGTAATATTTGTAAAGAGGAATTTAATAAGTAACATCGTAACAGTTTCAGTTGTTGTAATCAATGAGAAAAGTGACTAGGGTAGTGTTTCCCATGATATCATAACACAGTAAGGCTTTGTACCAATAATCTAGTCTAGTGCTATGCATGCAAGATTGGTAAGTTGGGTTCTCCTAAATGGATTATTATCAAGATAGAAGAATGTCATCACGCAACTTAGTTTATCTACGGGTGTTTGTTTTGCTAACCCTTATCAGTGATCCCAGATCAACTTTCCCTGGGAAAGTTCAAGCTAATTAGATGAGGGTTTGTAGCCTCAAATATCCGTTGTACAATTCTTTTTCTCATTCGTTACCCCTTTGGTCAAGCAAGTAGGAATAAGGCAAGTTCTAACGTTGGTCACCGTTAAAAAACAATCAAAGTGAAGGGAAGAACAATACATGTGTAATTCTAAGCCAAGTGAAAGCCCAGAAAATTTAAAATTTTGAACTATCTAAGTCAGAACAGAAACCACGGATAGGTTCTATGGACCGTGGAACTGTCCACGGACCATGGATGCTGCCTGTGGAAACAGTCTAACAGATTGACTCTCAGGGTCCAATTCATGAGAGGGATCCACGGACCATGGATAGAACCATGGGTCATGGTTACCCTTCATGGAATTAGACCTGAGGGTCAACAAAAGCCCAGGATCCATGGCTCATGGAAGTTTCCATGGACAATGGACCACCCTCGTGGAACCATTCCAATAGCTCAGAAAATTAGCCCAGGGAACCATGAGTGGGTTCCATGGCTCGTGGTTCAGTCCACGGACCGTGGTTCCCGTCCATGGAACCCAACTTTGGGATTTTCCAGCAGTTTTTAATTTAGTTTCTCAGAGGTATTTTAGACCTTTCCTTTTTATTTTAGCTCCGACTATAAATAGGGCCAGACTTATTTTATTAAGTCAAAACCTTCAAACATATCAGTTTTCCTCATTCTCTCTCTTAAGTCAGTTTCAAAGAAGAAAAGAGTGTTCTTCTCAAAATTCAGACCTTGGGATTTCTCCTCTAATCTTCAACTTCAAATTCTTTTTAAGGATTATCATCCACCAGGTATATGGGTATTCAGTAAGGGTTTAGTTAGCCCTTATGCCCAAAACCTCAGGATTTTCTGTAAAATCTTCATGATTGTAGAAACTAGGGTTCTTACCCTTTTATGCAGATTGTTATGAAAAATCATTCTTATATTCATTACATGATTCTCATCCTGTTTTAATGAATAAAATCTCAGTTATAATAATTTACATGGATTTTTACATGTTTTGAGGAGTCAAGAACTTAGTCCCAATTTATAGTATTTTCCCATGTATTAGCTTTCTACAAGATTTAACTTAGATTAATAGTTTTGAGTTAAATCAAGAATTTAGCTAGATTTCAGGTTACTACAGTATTCCAGAAAAATAATATTTTCAGACCAGTTTACTTCTGTCTCAGAAATTCAGAACCTCAGTTTTAAATGAGCCAGTAGACTTCAGTTTGGGAGTAGTATTTAGCACCGAGTTAGACTAGGGTTCAGTTTACCCTCAAGTCTCAGAACTATGTGCCACCATAGGTTATTTAGGTTATTTAGCCACTCGGTTGGGCCTCAGAACTAGTGATCACATTAGCCATGTCTTTATACCCTGTCAAGGTATATTTGGTCCTCTCGATAGGGCATATACATTGGACTCTATGTTTAGCTCACGTGGTTTATGTTGGTTAATAGACTCTTTCACAGTATTAGTTTTAGTAAAGTACCTCAAGCCCTCAGTTTATGTTTATTCTCAGTTTTCAGTGTGTTTTCAGATTATTCTTGCATTAAGTTCTTTTATGCATGACTATATTTTGGGCCTATGTACTTGAGTACAGTTCAGTTTACACAACTTATCAGTATTTTAGCATATTTACATATTCAGTCAGCTTTGCATATCCCTCATTCTCAGTACATCCGAAGTACTGACGCATACTCTATGTGCTGCATCCTATCATGATGCAGGTTGAATTTTTTAGATTTAGCCTCGTGATTAGCTCATACCGGTGCCATATCAGTGATATCCAATGGTGAGTCCTCATCATCCGAGGATATATCTTTACATGCTTTTTGAGTTAGTCAGTCGTTCTTATTTTTAATATTTTAGAGTTAGTTGGGGGCTTGTCCCAGCAGCTCATCAGTATTAGAGGCTTTCAGACATAGAGTCAGACTCAGTTGATTTGGTTTTTTTTATTTCTCAGACAATTATCTATCTCAGACATTTTCAGTTTAAACTTCTTTAGTTATGTGATTGATTCAATTATGCTTCCGCTTAGTTAGTATTAATTCAGAATGCTTACTGTGTGCCAGATTCAGGGTTAGCTTGGGGTCACTTGTGACCCTAGGTCCCATGTTACATCTAGGGGCTAGCCTCATAGCGTGACAAACTTGGTATCAGAGCATCAGGTTCAAGAGTTCTAAGGTGTCTGAAAGCTGCACTAAGTAGAGTCTCTTTCATGGGTGTGAAGCGCATCACACTTTTGAGGGAAGGGATACGAGGTGTTTTAAGAAAAAGACTTTACTTTTTTCATTATCTTTATCATGTGGTAAAGATTAACTCTATTTCTCCTCTCTAATCCATTCATTATACATTTCAGATCATGCCTCCTCGCAGAGCTAATGCATGCAATGCTAACGCTAACCCTCTAGCCCTGAACTATGAGGCTATGAATGTACAGTTCTGTAATGCAATCTAGTTTTTGGCACAGACTGTATCTAATTAGGCCAATCAGCAGGCCACAGTTCCTGCAAACCCAAATGGTGGATCAGCTGCAGCCTGGGTTAAAGATTTTGTTCGCATGAATCCGCCAGAGTTTTCAGGGTCAAAGGTTGGTGAGGACCCACAAAATTTCATTGATGAGATTAAGAAGATTTTTTAGGTGATGCAAGTGACTGGTACTAATAGTATTGAGTTAGAATCCTATCAACTCAAGGATGTGGTTATATTTGGTTCACTCAGTGAAAGAACTACAGGGGTGTGAAGCAGCTCCTGTGACATGGGATTATTTTATGGGAGATTTTCTAGACAGGTTCTTTCCGAGGGAGTTGAGGGAGGCTATGGCCCAAGAGTTTATGAATTTGAGGCAAGGATCGATGTCAGTTCAGGAGTATGGGTTGAAGTTCACTCAGATTTATAGGTATGCCCCATTTATGGTGGCTGATCCAAAGGCACAGATGGGCAAGTTCGTGTATGGGGTATCCAATTTGGTGAAAACAGAGTGCAGAAATGCTATGTTATTGGGAGATATGAATATATCTAGACTGATGACCCATGCTCAGCAGGTTGAGGAAGATAAGCTTAAGGAAATTACTGGGGATAACAAGAAGGCTAGGACGGGTATTTTAAATATTCTCAGCAGAGGTCGGGCGGTGAAAATTGCTCATAATTTCAGCAGAGATCTTCTGCCCTAGCACCTTTATCAGCTAGTGCTCCATCTCCTAGACCTCGACAGGACCAGAAAAAGAAGGCAACAGGATCTAAGTCACAAGGAAGTGTTTCAGGTAACTGCATTTCCCCAGCCTGCCCCAAGTGTGGTAGAAATCATCCAGGTGAGTGTTTTGCTGGCAGAGAGGGGTATTTTGGGTGTGGTCAGCTTTTCCATAGGTTGAAGGAGTGCCCCTTTGCCAAGAAGGGACAGGGAGGTAACATCGCTCAGTTTACCACTTTAGCAACTCTAGTAGGTCGCACAGCTCAGCAGGGTACTACTTTTGGCATTGGTGGCAGTCAGTTTCAGAACCATATCTATGATATGTCTTCATGTTAGGATCAAGAGAGTTCACTATATGTAGTCACTTATATGTTATCAATCATCTCTCTTAACATTTATGCTCTGTTAGATCTATGGGCTTCACTATCTTTTGTAACCCCTTATGTTGCATGTAAATTTGAAATCAGTCATGAAAAACTCTTAGAACCCATACCAGTCTCCACTCCAGTTGGTGAGTCAGTCCTAGCTAAGAAGGTGTACAGAGATTGCCCAGTTTCAGTCCTTCATAGAGTCACTTCAGCAGATTTAGTAGAATTAGATATGACCGACTTCAATGTCATTCTTGGCATGGATTGGCTATATGGTTGTTATGTCTCAGTCGACTGCAGAGCCAGAGTCGTGAAATTCTAGTTTCCAAATGAACCTGTCTTAGAATGGCAGGGTAGTCCTCCAATATCAAAATGTCATTTCATAACTTACCTCAAAGCTAGGAAGATGATCTCAAAGGGTTATATCTACCATATAGTCTAGGTTAAGGATTTCGAGTCTGAAAACCCATCTCTCCAGTTAGTTCTGGTAGTCAGTGAGTTTCTAGAGGCATTTCCTAAAGATCTACCTGGAGTCCCTCCTGAGTAGGAGATCAACTTTGGGATAGACCTTCTACCGATACGTAACCCATATATATTCCTCCTTACAAAATGGATCCAGCTGAGCTTTAAGAGTTGAAAGAGCAGCTCAAGGACCTCCTAGATAAGGGTTTCATTAGACCCAGTATCTCTCCATGGGGTGCTCCAATTCTCTTAATGCATAAGAAATACGATTCTCTCAGGATGTGCATAGACTACTGCCAATTGAACAAAGTCACAATCAAGAATAAGTATCCCATCCCCAAGATTGATGACTTGTTTGACCAGCTTCAGGGTGCTAGCTATTTCTCCAAGATTGACCTCAGATCCGGTTATCATCAACTCAGAGTTGGAGAGTGTGACATTCTAAAGACAGCCTTCAAAACTTGGTATGGTCATTATGAATTTGTGATTATGTCTTTTGTACTAATGAATGATCCTACAGATTTTATGGACTTGATAAATAGGGTGTTCAAGCAGTATTTGGACATGTTCATTATTATCTTCATAGATGATATTCTAGTCTACTCACAGAGTGAGGAGGAGCATGCAAATCATTTGAGAGTGGTGCTGCAAACTCTCAAGAATCGCCAGTTATTCGCCTAATTTAGCAAGTGTGAATTTTGGTTGCAGTCAGTTGCTTTTATGGGTCATGTAGTGTCAAAAAAGGGCATCCGAGTGGATTCCCAGAAGATAAAGGCAGTAAAGAATTGTCCTAGACCCACTTCTCTGACATACATTAGGAGCTTTTTGGATTTGGCTGGTTACTACAGGAGATTTGTTGAGGGGTTTTCATCTATAGCTTCTCCATTGACTAGGTTGACTCAGAATAAGGTCAAGTTCTAATGGTCAGATAAGTGTGAGAGGAACTTCTAGGAGTTGAAAACTAGATTGACCACAACTCCAGTTTTGACTCTACTAGAGGATTCAAATGGTTTCATAGTGTACTGTGATGCATCTAGAGTTGGCTTAGGTTGTGTTTTGATGCAGCATGGTAAAGTTATTACATATGCTTCCAGACAGCTTAAGATCCATGAAAAGAACTACCCGACTCATGATCTTGAGTTAGCAGCAGTGGTCTTTGCCTTGAAGATTTGGAGACACTACTTGTATGGTGTCCATGTAGATGTGTTCACTGACCATAAAAGCCTTCAGTATGTGTTCACACAGAAAGAATTAAACCTTCATCTGAGAAGGTGGTTAGAGCTCCTCAAGGACTATGACATGAGTATGCTTTACCATACAGGTAAGGCCAATGTAGTAGCTTATGCTCTTAGCAGGTTGTCCATGAGTAGTGTGTCACAGGTTGAGGAAGGAAGGAATTAGCTAAGGATATTAACAGACTCGCTCGGTTAGGGGTTTGCCTTATAGATTCATCAGAAGGTGGTGTCATTGTTTAGAATGGGTCAGAGTCCTCATTGGTAGTCAAGGTAAAGGAAAAGCAAGACAGTGATCCTATCTTACTTCAGTTGAAGGATGATGTCCAGTAGCAGAGACTAGAGGTTTCTCCCAAGAGGGAGGCGGTTTACTTCGTTATCACGGTTGATTATGCATTCCCAATATAGGTAATTTGAGACAACAAAGTTTGAGAGAAACTCACAGCTCCAGGTATTCCATCTATCCAGGTGCCACCAAGATGTACCATGACCTACATGAAGTCTATTGGTGGAATGATATGAAGAGGGACATTGCTAATTTTATGTCTAAGTGTCCCAATTGTCAGCAAGTGAATGTAGAACATCAGCTACCAGGTGGTATGAATTAGGAGATGGAAATTCCTACTTGGAAGTGGGAGGTCATTAATATGGACTTCATTACAGGCTTACCTCGTACTCGCATGCATCATAATTCTATTTGGGTGATTATAATAGGGTGGCTAAGTCAGTGCACTTCTTAGCTGTCAATACTACCGATTCAACAGAGGATTATGCTAGACTCTACATCCGTGAGATAGTAAGGTTGCATGGAGTTCCCTTATCCATCATCTCAGATAGGGGTACTCAGTTCACATCTCAGTTTTGGAGATCATTTCAGAAGGGTCTTGGTACACAAGTTAATCTTAGCATAACTTTTCACCCACATACAGATGGTAGGGCAGAGCATATTATTCAAACTTTAGATGATATGTTGAGATCTTGTGTGATCGACTTAAAGGGTAATTGAGATGAGCACTTACCTCTTATAGAGTTTGTCTACAATAACAGTTTTCACTCTAGCATCCAGATAGCTCTGTATGAGGCACTTTATGGGCAGAGATATAGATCACATGTAGGATGGTTTGAGGTAGGTGAAGCAGCTTTGATAAGGCCAGATTCAGTCCATGAGACCATGGATAAGGTTCAGCTCATTAGGGAGAAGTTGAAGGTGGCTCAAAGTCATCAGAAATCCTATGCAGATGTGAGAAGAAAAGAGCTAGAACTTCAAGTTGATGATTGGGTTTTTCTGAAGGTGTCACCCATAAAGGGTGTGATGAGGTTTGGTAAGAAGGTGAAGCTTAGTCCCTGATATGTAGGTACTTACAGAATTCTAATGAGAGTTGGCAAAATCGTTATAAGTTAGAATTGCCCACAGACTTAGCATCGGTGCACCCAGTCTTCCATATATCCTTGTTAAAGAAATACATTGGTGATCCTACTTTAGTTGTGCCTTTAGAAAGTGTAGACGTAAAGGACAGTTTCTCTTATGAAAGGGTTCCAGTTAAGATTCTTGATCACCAGATTCGGAGGTTAAGGAACAAGGAAGGAACTTTAGTGAAAGTCCTTTGGAGGAACCAGTCAGTTGGGAGGCAGAAACAGACATGATGACCAAGTACCCCCACCTCTTCCCTTCCAATTCAGCTTCAGCTTGAGGTAATAGTTCCTATCTAGTTTCTCAGCTAATTCTCATGTGTATTTCAGTCTCAGAATCATGTCCCCATGTACTTAGAACCTTATTCCGCTAGAAATCAGCTTTTAGAACTGATCAGTTGGTAGGGATTGCAGCTCTTTCCCTCCAAACTCACCTTGCTTAGTCTTCATTCTATGACGAATAATCCCAAGGGGGAGATATTGCAACACCCTAAAAATTCTAATCCTAGTACAAGCCTAGAAAATTTAAAATTTTGAACTGTCTAAGTCAGAATAGGAACCACATACAGGTTTCACAAACTATGGAACAGTCCACAGATCGTGGATACTGCCTGTGGACACAGTTTTGCAACTGTAACCTCAAGGTCCGATCCATGAGAGGGATCCATGGATCGTGGATAGAACCACGGATCGTGGTTACCCTTCATGGAATCAGACCTGAGGGTCAACAAAGGCCCAGGATCCACGAGTGGGATCCACGGCTCGTGAAAGTTTCTACAGACTGTGGACCACCCTCATGGAACCGTTCTAGTAGCTCAAAAAATTAGCCCAGGGAACCACGAGTGGGTTCCATGGCTCATGGTTTAGTCGACAGACCGTGGTTCTCGTCCGTGGAACCCAACTTCAGGATTTTTCAGCAATTTTTAATTTAGTTTCTCAGGGGTATTTTAGACCTTTCCTTCTTATTTTAGATCCGACTATAAATAGTTTTAGGCTTATTTTATTAAGTCAAAACCTTCAAATATATCAGTTTTCCTCATTCTCTATCTCAAGTGAGTTTCAAAGAAGAAAAAAACATTCTTCTCCAAATTTAAGACCTATGGCTTTCTCCTCCAAGCTTCAACTTCAGATTCTTTTCAGAGATTATCATCCACCAGGTATGTGGGTATTCAGTAAAGGTTTAGTTTTTTTTATGCCCTAAACCACAGGCTTTTCAGTAAAATCTTTATGATTGTAGAAACTAGGGTTCTTACTCTTTTATGTAGATTGTTATGAAAAATCATTATTATGTTCATTACATGATTCTCATCCTGTTTTAATGAATAAAATCTCAGTTATATTAATTTACATGGATTTTTACAATGTTATGATGTTTTGAGGAGTCAAAAACTTAGTCCCAATTTATAGTATTTTCCCATGTATTAGCTTTCTACAAGATTTAGCCTAGATTAATAGTTTTGAGTTAAAGCAAGAATTTAGCCAAATTTCAGTTTACTATAGTATTCCAAAAAAATAATATTTTTCAGACCAGTTTAGTTCTGTCTCAGGAATTCAGACCGAGTTGGACTAAGGTTTAGCGTACCCTCAAGTCTCAGAATTAAGTGCCACCATAGGTTATTTAGCCCCTCGGTTGGGCCTCAGAACTAGTGATTACATCAGCCATGCCTTTATACCCTGGCAAGGTATATTGGGTCCTCTCAATGGGGAGTATACATCGTACTCCATGTTTAGCTCACGTGGTTTATATCGGTTAATATACTCTCCCACAGTATTAGTTTCAATAAAGTACCTCAGGCCCTCAATTTATTTTTATTCTCAGTTTTCAGTGTGTTTTAAGATTATCCTTGCATTCGGTTCTTTTATGCATGACTATATTTTGGGCTTTTGTACTTTAGTACAGTTCAGTTTAAACAACTTATCAGTATTTTAGCATGTTTACATTTTCAGTCAGCTTTGCATATCCCTCATGCTCAGTACATCTGAAGTAATGACACATACTCTATGTGCTATATCCTATCATGATGTAGGTCTAGGTTCTCAGATTCATCCTCGTGATTAGCTCGTACCGGTGCCATTCAGTGATATCCAGTGGTGAGTCCTTATCATCCAAGGTCATATATTTGCATGCTTTTTGAGTTATTCAGTCGTTCCTATTTTCAGTATTTTAGAGTTAGTTGGGGGCTTGTCCAAGAAGCTCAGTATTAAAGGCTTTCAAACATAGAGTCAGACTCAGTTGATTTAGTTTTTTTTTTCCAGGCAGTTATCTATCTCAGATATTTTCAGTTGAAATTTCTTTAGTTATGTGATTGATTCAGTTATGCTTCCGCTTAGTTAGTATTATTTTAGAATGCTTATTGTATGCCAAATTCAGGGTTAGCTTGGGGTCACTTGTGATCCTAGGTCCCGTATTACGTCTAGGGGCTAGCCTCGGGGCCTGAAAACATGTATGAACACCATTCTAAGATTACTAAGTACTTTGCCTACTTTATTAATCCTTCATGGTTCTCACAACCCTACTTGTGGATTTAGCTACTCATGGAAAACAATCAAATTCAGATGAAGAGATCATAATTATAACCTACAAGAAGAAGTAAAGAAATCCAGAATCTTGAATTCTCAAGAACACTTCAATAATAAAGAACTAATAATTGAATTCTCAAAAGTATGGAATAAAAATGTAAACAATACGCTATGATGTCCCAAAAAACTAGTAATAATGAAATAAAACCCTAGGGAAGGTATTTATAGACAATGAATACCAAATCCTAACTGAACTAGGACAGCTGAAATACAGCCATGTTGACGGGAAGATCCCACGGGCCATTGAGGGTGCCACGAGCCATCGTGGGATGACCGTCACATCTTGTTCACTCTATGCAAGGTCCTTTGTTAGTTTCCATAAGCAAGGATGATGGGCCGTCGTGATCTCCATGGCCCATCGGAGTCCATTGTCGGCTGAGGCATCTTTTTTATCATCTGCACTGGTCCATTCCAACAGCCAGTTATAATGTCCCATCATATTCTCATGGGCATCATGGCTGGGCATCTGAGACCTGCTTCTTGCCTTGGTTTCTCTGGATTAATCCCACGGGTAAGTGTGATGGCCCATGGTGCCTCCGACGCCCATCGTATTTGATCATTGGATGGGTTTTACCTTGTTTGTTTTACTGCTAGGTTCTCACGCCGCCTTCCTATGGGCCATGGTGGATCCCACGCTCGTGGGGTAGTCTATTTAGCCCAAAAATAGCAGACTCTTTGTTTTTTGGCCTTTTCAACCATTTGTTAAGATAGCACAAAATGGATCCATGCCTCACATAATGATATCAATGGATAAGCTAACATACACATCAATCATAGTTTACTCTGGTGCCCTTATAACAAAGAAGTCCGGCTTAGACAAAATTTCATTCAATAAGTGGGGACTGGGATCACGCTCACTCTCACAAAGAAGTTCAAGTTGTACATGCATAATACCATAGGCTTGCCCTTATTTTCTATGCCTTGGCTTTTGAACAGTTGGGTTAAGATCACTATTGGACTTTACTAGGCTTGTAATGTAGGCTCGGAGACGGGTATGATATATTTGGGTAATAGTGACTACGCCCTCCTTGACACTACTTTTACTTTATTCTCCACTTTTAGACCAACACTTTTTCCTCCCTTATTTCTCCCTTTTCAATAGTTCACTTTCATCAAGCACTTGGGTGTGGATTTTATTTCAATTCTTCTCTTTTATTTTTATTTTTCTTTCCTACGCCCAACTTTGACGGCCGTCGTGCCTCCCATGGACCATTATACATGACCGTCGGATCATACTAGCCCAAAAATTTCACCCACTTTTCTAGGTTAACACATTAGGCATCCCTCCTAAACAACTCGTTTGCCCAAATTTAAACAAGTTATCCAAATACCATTAGCAAGATCAATCAAAACCTTAGTTCCCTTCAATAGCAAACACATCACACAAAAATGCACCTATGCAATATTCCGATCTAGGGTTCATTCAATTATTCATGAAGTATCATGCTTGCACATACATATGAACCCATAGGAATCAAATACTCATCAAGGAAAAATTAAAACCATTAGAGTGAGTTTGAACTTACTCTGTGGTTGCAACACAAAATTCTTGAAATTCTACACTTGAGTACTTGTGAGTGTTGCCTAGTGGGCTTTGTGAGAATTTTATATATATAGGGAATGTATAGGCGGGATGATCGTAAATGGGAGAGTGAGAGGAGAGTTGGGAGATATGTGAAAGTTGTTAAGGGAGTTTAAGGAATTTGACCTCAATTGAATAAGGTCAAATTCATTTTAATTGCGGCTTAAGGGGATAAGGCTCCAGGTTGGGTCGGGTTGGCACGCTTTTAATAAAAAAAATGTAACCTGTTGACCAACCCAGTGACAGGAAATTGCGATGGCCCATCCCAGATCGTACTTACCTGGGCATCTGGCACTCTATTCCCATACCCGCTGGGGTTGTGATGGCCCGTCATGTCAGGCCATGAGAATGAGCCAGTGATCTTTTTGTTAGGTTTCTTGTTACACTCCTAATTCCCATAGGACATGGGACCTATGACGGCCTGTCAGAAATGCCCGTAGGGATATTTTTCTGCCAATACCTGCTCATCTAGGAAAGTGTCATCAATTTCTAGCTCATCTTTCAGCTTTAGCATCGCCTCACCTCCAGTCTATACAGATGATCAGCTACCTGATTTTTAGTACCCTTTTGGTCTTTGACTTCAAAATCAAATTCTTGCAATAGCAGAACCCAATGAATCAACCTAGGCTTTGCATCTTTCTTCTCCATAAGGTACCTGAGAGCTGCATGGTCTGTGTGCACAATCACCTTGGTGCCAAGCAAATAAGATCTGAACTTTTCAAATACAAACACCACAGCTCCTGTTTTGTCACCGTGTAGTTCTTCTGGGCTACATTCAGTGCTTTGCTAGAATAGTAAATTGGATGAAAGATCTTTTCTCATCCTTGGTCTAGGACTGCTCCTAGCGCTACTCCACTAGCATCGCACATCACCTTGAATGGCTGGGACCAATCAGGTTTAACTATGATGGGGGCTGATATCAACTGCAACTTTAAGCACTCGAATGCTTTCAAACATGCATCATCAGACACAAATTCCACTTCCTTATCTAACAGTTTTCACAAGGGATATGAAATCTTTGAGAGGTTCTTTATAAACTTGCGATAGAAACCGCATGCCCTAGAAAACTGCGAATACCCTTTACTAAGACTGGAAGAGGCAGTTTTTCAATCACCTCAATCTTTGCCTTGTCAACCTCAATACCCTTCTTCAAAATCCGGTGACCTAGCACAATGCCTTCCTTCACCATGAAGTGACACTTCTCCCAGTTCAATACTAAATTGCACTTTTCTCATCTTTGTAGCATACAACTCAAGTGGGCCAGACAATCATCAAATGAATCACCCACAACAGAGAAGTCATCCATGAATACATCAATAGTTTCCTCAACCATATCAGAGAAGATTCACATCATACATCACTAAAAAGTTGATGGCGTGTTACATAATTCGAATGGCATCTTCTTGAACGCAAATGTCCCATTTGGACAGGTGAAAGTGGTATTCTCTTGGTCTTCATGAGCAATCAAAATTTGATTGTATCCTGAGTAACCATCAAGAAAACAATACCATCCTCTACCAACATGACAGTCTAACATTTGATCCATGAATGACAGTAGAAAATAGTCTTTCTTGGTCCATGCATTCAACTTCCTGTAGCCCATGCATACACGCCAACTTGTGACTAGTTTTATAGGGATCAACTCATTCTTAGCATTTGAAACCACATTGATTCCACCCTTTTTAGGCAAAAACTGAATCGGGCTCACCCACTTACTGTCTGCAATTAGATAAACCACACTTGTATCCAACTACTTGATAATCACTTTCTTGACCACCTCTTGCATAGGCTGATTTAATCTATGTTGATGCTTGATACTTGGGATAAAATTTGACTCAAGCTAAATTTTGTGCATGCATATACCTGGTGGAATTCCAATAATATCAATAATGGACCACCCAATGGCTCTTTTGAACTTTTTCAACACAAATACAAGAGCTTCAACTTCCCTTTCACCTAAGTCAGCAGCAATAATAACATGCAAAGTATTGTCGGCTCCCAAAAAAACATATCACAAGTGTGATGGAAGCGCTTTGAGTTCCAAGACTAGAGGTTTCTCAATAGATGGTCTGGCTAGTGGGCTTACTTAATTTTTCAAATCTAGATCGAGCTTTTTTGGGTCATATGAGTAGGATCCCATACCAGCAAGTGATTCCACCATGTATTCATATTCATCAATATCCTCCCTACCAAAATTCATGATCACGGCTGCAAGTGCTTTAACACCAAGTCGCTCCTCAACCGTCAGTAATGGCTGCTCATCATCAACAACATCAATAACTGAGATGACACGCATGTCATTGTGGTGCTTCATTGATTGGCACAGGTTGAAAGTTACTTCCTCATCATTCAATTTAAACTTCATCTTCCCTGTTTACAAGTCAACTAAAGCATGATCAGTGGCAAGGAATGGTCGTCCCAAGATGATGGGGACCTCAAAATCCACCTCAAAGTCTAGAATCACAAAGTCTGCTTGAAAGATAAATGATTCTACTTTGAAAAGCATATCATAAAGAATACCCACCGTTTTCTTCACAGTGCGATCTGCCATCAAAAGCCACATTGTAGTTGGTGTGAGGGATTCCAAGCCCAGATGTCTGAATACTGCCAATGGCATGAGGTTTATACTTGCACCCAGATCATATAATACCTTGGAGAAATAGAATGCTCCTATGGTGCACATAATATTAATTTCTCCCAGATCTTCCCTCTTCTGAACAAGTAAGCGAGAATCAATTGCACTATAATGATGCAAATTATCGGCAGACTCAAAACTCATGTTCCTCTTCTTCGTCACCAAATCCTTCATGAACTTTACATATCCAGGCATTTGTTCCAGTGCTTCAACCAAGAAAATATTAACTGAAAGCTGCTTCAACATAGAGATGAATTTTCTATACTTTCCTTCTTCGACCTTCTTGATTAGTCTCTATGAAAAAGGTGGAGGAGGTCGTGGTATAGGCTTTAGAGCTTGAGGGACCTCCTCTTTCTTTCCTTTGGAAGCAATTGATTTCTTCTCACTTTGAATCACATCATCACCATTTTCTTCGGACTCAACCACAATTTTAACTTCATCATTCTTAGGCTCAGCCAACTCCTCAACAACTATAGGGACAGGGGGATCAATAGTCTTTCTACCACTTTGAGTAGTCACTGCCATGGAATGCCCATCAGTTTTTAGATTCTAGACTGTGTTTCTAGGAAGTGTACCCTTTTGATTCTAGTTTAAGGCCGTAGACATTTGACCCAATTATTGCTCAATCTACTTAATATCGGTGGAATGCGACTCTACTTTCTGATTCATACTTGAGATGTCAACATGATTTTTCAGCCCACAATATTCACCTTTTAATCTCTATTATTAATGATATGTTTTGCAATGAGATCAACGTTTATCCTTAATCATGTGACCTCTTACTTCAGCTCTTGTAATTGTTATTGGTCTAAAGACTTTGCAACAACATAAGTTCCTGTCGAACTCTCAGAATCTATCATAGTCCAATCCATGTTTGTCTTTGTGGCTCTATCTAGCATCTCAGAAGCAGCTGCATAAGTATTTTCAATAAATGCTCCCCCAGTGACTGTGTCAGCTACAACCTTGCTGTTTTCATTCAGTGCTCTATAGAAGATCTCCATCAAATTCTTTGTCAAAATTCTGTGATTTGGTACCTGTTTCAGCTTCTTATTGAATCTAATCCATGTCTCATAGAGTGCTTCTGTGTTCAACTACTTAATATTTTAGATCTCTTGTTTGAGCTGCAACATTTTTGATGGAGGAAAAATTCTCTCTAAAAAATGGCTTTTCAGTTCTCTCTATGTGAATATTGAACTATCAGAAAGTTCAGCAAGCCAAAGTGTTGCTTCTCCAGTCAAAGAGAATGGAAATAGTCACAATTTGATAGTATCTTGGCATATTCCTGGCAGATTGTAGGCCTTGCAAATCCCCACAAAGTTCACCAAGTGAAAATTTGCATCATCGGTAGACTTGCCAGCAAATAATCCCTTTAGGTATAGCAACTGGATCATAGTGCTTGTAATGTCAAACTTCATACCATCGGGCAGTGGTGGCAGTACTATAGGGCATGTTGTTCCTACATCATCAAGATTGGATTCATCATCATCAAGATTATAGCGAGGGATGTGTCGGGGTTGCTATAGCTGGCAACCCCTATTCCCTCTCTATCCAACTGGATCTTGATTAACATTGTGTCGGGCTGACTCATCCCTTGCACCTTGAGCATTTAGTACAGCTTGACGGGCAACCTCTTGCCTTGCTTATGCAACTTCAGAATTCTAATTATCTAATTCTGCGACATCCTGAGTATCCTGCATAGCTTGAGCAGCTTCAACTGCCTGAATCCTTTGTTGTTCTTTTGCCAACATTCGAGTTGTGGCCTATTCTAGTGTCTCGATAACCCTGTCCTTCACCATATTTCTCAGAGTTCGTTTAAGTTTGGGATCGAATGGAATCAGGGGACTACCTTAACTCCGTGTCCTGGCATGCACAAGTGTGCAACCTATGAAACAAAACAAAAACAACAAAAAAGTAAATCAACAAATAAGGACTAATAGTCAAATAAACGCAATTTCTCTTAATCATAAATTGTATTCCCAGGCTACGGTACCAAACTTTGATACGCTTAAATTACACCTCCAAAAATAAGTATAAAGTGGTCGCTATTCAAATATAGAACCTATCCAAGGTTAGGGTCGATCCCTCAGGGAATATGGTAGGACTTAGGTCAACCGTGCGTATTTGCACTCTTAATTGTCTTATTTCCCCAATTGGGGGTTTTAAAGTAAGAAGTAATATTTTTAAAGAGGAATTTAATAAGTAACCGAGTAACCATTTTAGTTGTAGTAATCAATGAGAGAAGTGACTAGGGTAATGTTCCCCATGAGATCATAATGCAGTAAGGCTTTGTACTAGCGATCTAGTCTAGTGCTATGCATAAAAGATTAGTAAGTTGGGTTCTCCTAAGCGAATGGTTACCAAGATAGAAGAATGTCATCATGCAACTTGGTTCATCTACGGGTGTTTACTTTGCTAACCCTTACCAGTAATCTCAGATCAGCTTTTCTTGGGCAAGTTCAAGCTAATTAGATGAGGGTTGATAGCCTCAATTCTCCGTTATATAATCCATTTTTCCATTCGTTACCCCTTTGGTCAAGAAAGTAGGAATAAGGCGAGTTATAATATTGGCCATCGTTAAAAAATAATCAAAGTGAAGGGAAGAACAATACATGCATGAACACCATTCTAAGATTACTAAGTACTTTGCCTACTTTGTTAATCCTTCATGATTTTCACAACCCTAGTTGTGGATTTAGCTACTCGTGGTTGTAAGAAAGCAATCAGATTCAGATGAAGAGATCATAATTATAACTTACAACAAGAAGTAAAGAAATCCAAAATCTTGAATTTTCAAGAACATTTCAATAATCAAGAACTAATAATTGAATTCTCAAAAGTATGGAATAACAATGTCAACAATACACTATGATGTCCCAAAAAATAAGTAATAATGAAATAAAACCCTAGGGAAGGTATTTATATACAATGAAGACCAAATCCTAATTAAACTAGGACAGCTGAAATGCGGCCATCTCGACGGGCAGATCCCATGGGCCGTAGAGGGTGCCACGAGTCATCGTGGGCTGACCGTCACATCTTCTTCACTCTATGCATGGTCCTCTGTTATGTTTCCACGGGAAAGGCTGACGGGCCATCGTGATCTCCACGCCCATCGAAGTCCATCGTCAGGTGAGGCATCTTGTCTATCATCTGCTTTAGTCTATTCCGATGGTCATTTGCGATGTACTATCGCATTTCTCGTGGGTGTCGTGGCTGGGCATCTGAGACCTGCTTCTTTCCTTGGTTTCTCTTGATCAATCCCATGGGAAAGTGTGATGGCCCGAGGTGCCTCTGACGCTCGTCTCATTTGGTCGTGAGATGGGTTTTGCCTTATTGATTTTACTGTCAGGTTCTTACGCCTTCCCATGGGCCTGGTGGATCCCACGCCCGTGTGGCAGTATATTTAGCTCAGAAATAGCAGACTCTTTGTCTTTTTGCCTTTTCAATACTTTCCCCTGCACATGTAGCAAACGGGCATCATATCTAACAAAACACACTTAAGAACTCTCAAAATCCTTAGTTTTAAGCGTCGAAAGTGCCGTCAAATCCTGGCACAAGATGATTCCAATTTCTGTTAAGGTTTTTGGGAGGCTACTCTACCCTAAACCCTAGCTTGAAAGCTACTCTATCCTAAACCCTAGTTGATGCCTATATAAAGGGTAGCATATTCCCTTGAGGAGGCATCCTGAATATTCATAAGAGATCCACAAAATTCTCCTTTCATGGAGATCAAATAAATCTCAAAGATGTTCAAATCATCCAATATTCGAGAAATATGCTACTAACAGCCCTCGAATCATGGAGAAGAATATTCAGGAGAGAAGAATCAAGGGAGGAACGGATTGTACTTACAAATATTTTTCCATAAAATATTATTGTTTCTTTAAATTTTATTTGTGGTTGATTTATTATCCATCTCTTTAAATTTTGTTGCAAACGCAAACCTAATCATATCTGAATCGAGAAATAATAATATTTTAATGATGAATTTGTAAATCAATTCAAATTATATAATTACTATTTTCTTCTCACCAAAAGATGCCTAAGATCTTTTCACCAAAACAAAATCTAAACCCCCATTCCTAGCATGCTAAGCCGTAGTATGTTTTTTAAGACGTATCAAATTGTTTTATCTAATTAAATTGCTTCGAATCAATTCGAAAATTTGAATTAATCTGATTTGTGCATAGTCCTAATGAGAGATGATTATCCTTTATGGAAAGTGGTGAGCATATATAAAAATGTTCAAAAAGGATAATGATAAACAATCTTTTTCATGGAAATAAGAGAATTGAAATTAGATAAATTAGGAAATAGTACAGTATATGATATGGTTTCCTTTTGGGGAAACAAAGTTAAATTACGATGAACTTTTGTAATCGACCTTTTGTATATACTACTCTTTCTGTATTAAATTATGTGTCACTTTTTTGAATTTTGAAGTTCATGAATTAAGTCGTTTTTTGATTGTATATATTTTAAATTGTCAATTATAAATCTTTTGTAGTTTTTAAATATGTAAATTTTATTTAAAAAATTTAAAGATTTCATGCCGGTTCAAAACTAAACTATTCGACTCTAAAAATTTAAACTATGTCATATTAGGACATAAAAAAATACTATATTTTGTCAATTATTAAACACATGTGAAAGTATCTATAATATCCATTTTTTCTCTTTTATTATCGTTCTATGTTTTATTCGGGGCAGAGACTTTTTAAAAACATCCTATAAAGTCTTAAAACTTATTAACGATATTATTTTATTTTGTTTCAAGGGTGTGTTTGGTATGGAGGAAAATATTTTTCATGCAAAATATTTTTTCAAGAAAATATTTTTTTGAAAAATAAGTAAGTTTTTACTTATTTTTTGTGTCCAATACACAAGTAAAAAGTATTATCCTAAAATCATTTGTATATATCTAACACAAAACAATGAGAATAGATAGAGATATGGTGATGGTGTTGTGATGAGGGAGGGGGAGGGCAGGAGGTGGCCGAGGTTGGGGTTGGGGTGAGGGTTAGGCGTATGGGGTTTGCATGGTGGGGGTAAAAGGTTGGTGAGGTGGGATGGGGTTTAGAGGGGTGGGTGGAGGTGGGTGGTTGTGAGATTGCGAGGAGATAATGTCACTTATTTTTTCTATTTTTATTAAAGAAGTCATTTTCTTTATTTTCAAGATTTTTATTTTCCTACAGAAAATATTTTTCAAAATTTTTAACCAAATAAATATGAAAAATAGAAAAATATTTTTGCTCGTACCAAACACACCCTATGTTCTTTTTTGAATAATATACTACCGTATCACCTCTTCCATCTTTTTTTTTGGGTCTATGATCCCTCAACTTAATTGATTCAGACACTTGTAATAGTATTTGCATAACAATATCAAAGAATTACTAATAAATATAGAAGAGAGAGAATGTTATATAGATTTTAGGGAAAAGGGTCAAAATTACCTCTCTACTTTGAAAAATTGACTAACTTTACCCTTCATCATACTTTCTGATCAAATATACCCCCATTATCATACTTTCTGGCCAAATATACCCCCACCGTCACTAAAATGTTCACCTATACCCCTCAATGGATGAAAATACTCAAATCAACTTAAATTATCCATTTTTTAAAAATAAAACCCATGACCCTAATTTAACTCGCCCACCCCGACCCATCTTAATAAAAAAACTCAAATAAAATAAAAATCTCATAGTTATTCTCCATAATTGTTCTGACTTTCAATTAAATTTACAGCACAGTGACTTCAATTAAAATGAAAAATACACTACAAACTTAAAAAAAGACAAAGGTGGAAGAAAATTTACAGCACAATGACATGCTTATCCTATAAAAGGAAGAACAATGAAATGATTGATTATTCTATTTCTTAAGAATGTTGTCTAGTAATTCAAAATCAATTGAATATATTTTTTTTTTATGTATCGTATTTTGCACTTCACATAGATAATTTTTCATAAAATGATTCAGCCGATCATGCATAGCATTGAAGTTAGGTAGAGCTTCAAGTCACATTTTCTAACTTTATTACTTATCATATTTCATCCAAATCAATGATGCATCTGAAGCTTCATTGAGTTATGAAAAATAACTATGAGATTTTTATTTTGTTTGGGTCTTTTTGTTATTAAGATGGGTCGGGGTGAGCGAGTTAAATTAGGGTCATGGGTTTTATTTTAAAAAATGGGTAATTTAAGTTGATTTGAGTATTTTCATCCATTGAGGGGTATAGGTGAACACTTTAGTGATGGCGGGGGTATATTTGGCCAGAAAGTATGATGATGGGGGTATATTTGGCCAGAAAGTATGATGAAAGATAAAGTTAGCCAATTTTTCAAAGTAGAGGGGTAATTTTGACTCTTTTCCCTAGATTTTACTATTACTATTATCCTATTTAATAAGGGTGGGTTTTTTGTACCACCAAATTGATCCTAGCCGTCCGCTTCGTTTGATCGGACGACTCCTGCTTAACTTTGTTCATTCCTTCCATTTCCTTTGTCCCTCTATTGGGTGTCCACGTGGCTTCACACCAAGAAAGGTACGCCTTCTTTCTCACTTTGCTGCTTCTTTCTGCTTTGCTGCTTCATTTTTGCCTTATTATTCATCTTTGCCGACTTCTTCTTCTTCTTCTAATACTCCATTTGCTGCCATTCTTCTTTTTGTGTGTATTTTTTGTCAGTCTGATGTCATTTCTTTGCATCACTCAGGTATTGAAGAGTATATATAAGTTCTTATTTTAATTGTATGAAGAATTTTGAGATTTTACCTAAAGGTTTGAAATTGGTGTAGTCAAATCTTAATTAAATTCATATTTTAGAGGACCAGGAGACTTGAAGCTCCAACATGAAAATAGATGATTGAGAAAACCACGCCATTCGTGCGAGTCCGAAATCTTCCTGTTGCTGGTGAGTTATTCTCTGCTATCTTTGTCCTTTCATTGGGATATATATCTTCCTTGATTGTACTTCAATGATTGACATATATATATGTATGTAATTGTTGGGATTCCCTTTTTCCTTTCCAGTATTCGGGGGTTTCTGTTTTAGCATATTTATTGTTCTAATTTATTGATGCATGTGGCTTTTGTTCTTTAATTCTGTGTTTTTTTCCATTTTAACAGATAAAGAGATTTTTTTGATTTTTTGGCATTGTGTGAAAATTTTCTGAATTGTTATCCCATAGCTATTTTTGGCTTTCAAATTTGGGCATTATGTTTCTTTTACGCTCCACAATAAATTTCTCTTCCCTTTTTGTTTCCAATTTTGTCAACAAAAAAAATGATCACTAGAAAATTCTGTCACAGTTAAAGTGTGTTTTTAGTGTACATAAAAATGGTGACATCGAGGGATCAAATGGAGAAGATGAAGTTACGTCAGAACTACCTGAATCACATGAACATTTATCTTATGGAGCTACTCAGTCTGATTCTCTTTGCTAAGTTTCTCGCACTTGAAATTTTCTTATTTATTCATAAGTTTTTGTTCTTTTTTGCGTTATCACATCCGACTTACAGAGTGACACGTGTTGTTTGGGTTTTAGAATTTGATATTTCTCGCATTGGTGGTGAGTGTTTCAATATTGTTCTTACTTTATTTTACTTTAAAGCCTATGACTTTGATTTATGATGTTTTAGTTCATTTCTATAGCTTTGTTTGTTTGTTGAATGATATAGACTCTGGAAACTAATGTTTGTTGTTATGAATGCTTGCAAATTTTAAAAAAGGTCACGGAATTAAGGTTATTTAGAGTGAATGTGGTAAAGATAATTGGAAAACTAAGTTAACGAAAGTAATTTTCCCCCTCTTCCTCTACAAGAAAGAAGAAGATTCAGTCTGCCATTTGAAAAGTATACTAATCTTCGTTCTTTACCTTTCTGCTATGGATCTAAGGTCATTTTTGCTCAGACAAAGTCTTGAGTTGTATTTTTTGCCGTTTGCGTCGCTTGAATTATGTTACTTTAACAGGAAATGAAGACCTTAGCTTTCTAACAAGTGTTAAGCACCTTTCCTGATGTCTGCTAAAAACTTTAGAGATTTTAAAGGAATTACAATTGAGTTCTTTTAACACCAAACAATAAAAAGAAAAGAAAAAAAACAGGTTTTCACTTGACAATTGGCATCGGATGGCACTCCTTTTTTTAAGTACAATGGTTTGTTAGTTAGAAATATGTCATTGTTATTGTATTTTTTTAAATTTTCCTTATAATACGTCTTTTTCTGGTTGTTAGACCCAACCTTTCTTTGGACATTTTTCTTATGTTTTAGTATAGTAATTAGTAAGTTTAGATTCTTCATTTTTATGTTCTTCAAAGGAAAGGAAGACAGTCCTCAAAGATCTGTATTGGTGGGATCGGGGATCAGTTAAACGTGCAAAGGCAGGTCGAGCAACGTATCTGAACTATAATTTAAAAGGCTTTGAAAAGAAAAGGTCAATTTATTTATTTTTGCTAATGATTCCAAATATTCTATCATTGAACATTGAATTCTTGAAATGTCGTTCCTTGATCCGCTTCTTGCCTCATCCCCTAATCTCTCCTATAAAAAATAAGATTTTGTAAGTTTTTTAAAGTGGCAGCTTCTCAAGGTGGAGACAGAGTGCAATGCTTGCATCGACTTTTAAGAGATATTTTTTGAACATCTTTTAAATTGCTAAACGGTTAAAGCTATAGTAAAATAAAATCAAATAACAGGCTATGATGAAAATAAAAAATAGCTCATAACTTGAAAGACGAGCAATTAGCAAGTATAGAAGGACAAGAATAGTGATCTATGACATTGAGTTTTTGAGGAGACACATAGTAGAAGATCTTTGTTTTATAATCTTTTCTCCTCCTGTTTCTGGCCTCGCTTCAGCCTTTTCATTGAAGAAATTACAATTTTTGTTCAACTTCTTTTGTGGTGTGTTTGTATATTAATTTAAAGGTAAGCATTTTGCGGATTTTTCCTCTTCCTATTAGAATTCCATAGACTATATTTGTTGGTCAGTAGATCAACTTATATATTTTTTTCCCAGGATTATTAAGTGTGATGAAAATGATTCACCTGATTTTTCAGTCAATTCATGTAATTTCAAATTGAATTTTGAAGGCGGGGTAGGAAAGAAGATGAAAGAGAGTGTTTCTTATCACAACCCTTCTTCGTAGCAGAAGTATTTACCGGTTCTCCAGGGAAATATGTTGGTCTAGCAGAAACAATTCGAGGATTTCAATTGATCCTTTTTTCAGTTCTGGTAGGTTTTCTTCGTTCTTTCTTCTTATAAATGTATAAGTTTCTACTCCTTTTTTGTTCAACATACAAGATTATTGGTACATGATTGATGGTTAGTGATGGGACTTTAGTAGGTATGTGTTAGTTTTTTCATTCCTTTGGATAATTTCTTGATGAATTTGTTCAGGCATGTGAGTAATTATTCTGGCATAATTGGGTGAAATTTTGGAGTGGACTAAGCATTAGGTATTTGATGATATGCCTGCGTCTTATCTTATTTGGAGTAGTATTTGTTCTTCTTAGGTCGCATCAAGGAAATCTATAAGAGCAGCTAACAAAAGACACTCCCGGTAGAAAGTCATCTTATCTTAGCTTCATTGGAACAACCTAATATAGCTATAATCGTTTGCTGAGAAAATAAGATAAAGATTACACCTTTACCAATATAAAGAAAATATTAGTACTAAAGAAGCCAAACAGAAATATGCAAAGCTTTAAATCAGCATCAATTTTGAGGCTTTTTCTGCAGAACTCACGCTTGGTTTCTCAGTCCAGAAGCTTTTGCAGTGTCTCTAGCAATGCCCTTATCAATGAACCTGAAAACACAGTGAGTTCTTTTAACATTTTTTGGAAATGTCATTTAAGATTCTTTATGGAAAACTCAATTTTGTTTTTTTGTGAAGTGTGAAAATCCCCATTTTGTTTAGCAGAAGTATTCCAGTGAAAACGAATTGTTTGAAAATAGGCCATTCCAATGGCAAATTTGTTAGACGAAGATATCGTGACACTCACTGAAAGAGCTCAGAATGTTGTCCACAGAAGTTGTGAAGGCCAAAAATGGAAATGGTTCAGCCAGTCTCTCAATGGTGTATATTCTTTGAGAGTTTTTCTAAATTTCTCGGAGTATGTTTAACTTGAGTATGAAAATTTTTGCGCATATAATACTCATGAGAATTTGCTATACCTACAAAAACTTTTAAAAGAGTTAGAGATACAAAATAAACGACTCGAAGCATTTTTCATTTTGGTCTGAATAATTAGTGCTACTTTTGCGGCTATGATGGGGCTCTTTTTGCTAATGCTTGCTTGAAGGGGCTGAACGGGTTTTCAAATGTCGTTGAGTGTTCTTACGTGTAGTCAAATATCACTGAGTCACCATTCTTTACATCCAAGGTAATAATCCTCTACAAACACCTTCCTCCTCTTTGAGTTTTGACGAGTCTAAACATGCCAAACAGAGCTTCCAAAGGAAAACTTTTCGTGCAGTTTCTTGCTAATAGTTACTTATCTTGTTACCTTGAACTGGTCTATTGTTGGTAATGGCTTCTTCCTATTTTTAGGTGAGACTTGGGAAGAACGGCGTTCATGAGGTTAGGACCACTCTCAGACTACGAGAAGAAAGGACTTGATGCTCTTTTACCCCGAGATCAGAGCCTCCATAGAGAAGGGAATCAAGTATATCAGCGAGAACTAAACGAAATGTTGCCATTTTTGGATTCTTCTAGGCAGTATATTATTATATCTTTTCTATTTGGTCTGTTCAGCATTTAACACAGTTGGTAAGCTCAGTTAATGTCCAACTTTTCTTCTTTGTATTCATTTTCTCTGCTTTTTTCTCTTCCGTTCCTCTCTAATTTCATTTCTCCTGAGCTTTTATTTTCAATCATTTGGTAGTTTTTACAACCTCAAAGAGAGATGGGATTGAGAAATAGCGAACAGAAAAACAGAGAGATGAGATAATATGACTCATAGTACAATTCCCTATTTAATTAAGTTCAACTATTTATAAAATCTGCTACTTCACGCACTGCACTTACTTGCCCCTTAGCCTTTTTGAACTTTACACTATGGTTTACGAGCTTGAATATGCGTTTTAGAGTGAGGTGATTAAATCTTGAAGATTAGATGGTGTCATTATTTTCATTATTTGGAGTTATTATCTTTTTGTTTCTTTTTTTCATCTGCAGATTACTCAATTACTATCGAAAAGCCTCTTACTGAAAGGTATATCTTGCAATATTCATATTAGAAACTAAAGTCTGCATATCTGGAAAATGAGCATTCACAGCTATTGTGGTTGGTGCTAAATATATAGCATTAATGATATTCTCCGTCTTGTAAAAGTATGCATTATTGTTATACTTGCTGGTGCACAGGAGAAGTAAATTTTATTCATTTTTTCCGCATTAAGATAAAGTCAATTTCCTGTCACTTGAATAAAATTTGGTTTTCTGTTGAGTGCAACCACATTGAAAGTGGGTTTTGTATGGATTAGATCCAGATTGTTCATGCGTTCCTTTTGCCTTTTTTGTGACTAAATTACTCACTTTATTTTTACAATGTTTGAATTTATTCTGCAGATCTGTCTCATCTGAATCCATCTAAGTATATCATGTAGGATGTGCCCGTTTAGTGGGATCCCTTGGAAGAATAAAATGTTTCTCTACCTTATAGGTCTATCATATAGGTCTCTCAGCTACGCAGCGTAAAAGATGAGCTCTGACGGAAAAAAAAAACATATTCTCCATAGGTTCGAAAGGGTCTTTGGAAGTTAAGATTATTGAAAACAAATCATCACTTAGTTCATATTTTAAGTGATGTTTTATAATATTTTGAATATCTTTGTAAGACTTTGTTCTCAAAAACACCATGGAAGTGTTAATATGTTGTAAACATTAATTTAACTTGATAATGACACTTCCTTTTTCGTGTTTTGATATTGACTTTTTTTTTTTAGCAATCTTGTGTAGTGCTACGAATTGAAAGAATAGTGTCGGGCATAGGCCCGTTCCTTGCACGGCACCACTCATCTAGTTAATATATAAGCCACAGATAGAGGAGCTTACCGTTGTCCTGAATGTCGACCAAAAGGACAATTTTAGAAATTACTGGAATTAAATACATACGCTACGGAGTACACTATTGTACAATTAACATAGATAGGATGGAGGACATCTCATGTTATTGGACGAAAAAATGAGACAACTTCTTTAGTTCTTTTATCATTTGCGCCTATCTTTGATGTTTGGGCCTTGCAGTAAAAGGCATAATTGCTCTCACTTTTTTTTGGTATCTTGCTTACATGACGGGTACATATATAATTTCCATCTAAAGATATCATTCAAAAGTAGCTTCTCAATTGTTCTTTTCCATGCCAAATACCATATTCTAACTGCTCATAAGGATTGATATGTCTGATCTCTTTTTTTGGGTAATATATTTTGTCTAATCTTGCTTAGAAATAAAGAGCATTAGATTATTTCTTTCACGAATTATCTTTTTAATATAGTATACTCTCTTAGTTTCAATTTGTTTGTTTGATTTTGACTTGATATAGAATTTAAAAAAATAATTTTTTTTTAATTTTATAATCTTAAATTATATATTAAATGTACCAACATATTATTTAATCTTGTGATATTAAACATGTCACATGAAAAGTTAAAATTAAAAAATTGCCAAGAAAATAAAAGAGACATTCTTTGAAATAGACAAATTGCTATTGGGTTCTAATTTAATAAATTTCTTCACACATAAATAAAACCAATGCCAAAGTAATTATGTTCGAATAAATTCATAAGTTACTAATTACATTTTAATTTTGATTAACATTTGAAATTAGCAAAATCTAAATTGTAAATTTAACTAACGCCTTGGGGAGGGTTTAGCTTGACCTAAGCTGTAAAATCTGGTGTAAGAGGGATTTTGAGATATAAAAACCTTGAATTTTGACTTAAAGTTGTTTATTCATGATTTCATTACCGTAATTCGCTAGTGTAACCATAGAATTGGTAGTTTCTAAGTGAATTATTGGTGAGAAGACCCCTAGGATGGGTGGAATGATCATGAATTGGCCTGGGGGTTCGGAATTAGGCTATAATCTGTGATATGTGAGGTCATGAATTAAAATTGTGTTTGCATTTTTTTTAGACCATAATCAATTCAAGGTTTCCAGAAAAGGGAAAGTTCAGGTTCGGTAGAGCATTTCAGGCTTGGATTGAGGTAGGTGATGGTTATTGTAATCCAATTTGTATTATGTGTGCATAATAATTGTCTCATTAGTATTTTTTTGCACAATACGTGTTCAGGAAAAAGGGAATAGTTGTTAAATGATATCCTAAGTGTTAATCATATGCACTGAGTCTGTTTGATAGCTTGTTGTTTGTACAAGTATTGTATGCTATCATTGTGGTTGTGATTGTTGTGATATCTATTCTTCATTGGTTGGCTCGGGTACCACGTCTGGTACATGTTCTGTTATTCATTGGTTGGCTCGGGTATTATGCCTGGTACAGTATCTATGATTCATTGGTTAGATCGAGTACCACGCCTATACAGTACATGGATAAGAGCTCATCCCCTGCAGGTCATTACTAGTGGGCAACCATAACAACCTTAGCATGTTTGTCCAGGTTTACTTGTTATTCATATGTGTTGGTTCTTTGAGTGAACCGGGCTTATCTGTTTTTTGATGTTCATATTTGTTGGTTCCTTGAGAGGATTGTGATTCATTGTTACTTGACATACATGGTTGTCCTTGAGTGACTGGATTGGTGTGTTTAAGTGCTAAGGTGGTTTCTTATGTAATCTGAGATTTCATATTAAGTGTTATAGATGATGTTCTAGGAATCCTTGGGTGGTTCGAATAACTTGCAAGATGTGATATATTTATATTTGGTCTGTTTACTTGTGTAGTTGGACATGACTTATATGGTTGTTGAGTTGGGTTGTTGACTGAGAGTCTTATTGATAGTCACATTGACTTGGTTTGTTCATGTTTGTCCTATTTTACTATGTTATTGTTATATGTTCACATTTTGTATTTTGGAGCTGGCCTATGATCCTACCAGTACACTGTTGTTTCTTATATACTGATACTGCACATGCTCTTCTTTTGTTGAGTACATGCATATTCCGATGGCTGATACGAGATCTCAGCTGTGAGTCAGGCGATTTAAGAATTCAAGGGTGAGCTGCATCTTCCGGGCTACCATGAATTCTTCAGTTATTCCTAGTCCATTGTTCAAACTTAGACTTTATCTTTGTTTTGGGATTGCATCCCCTTCTTTCAGAAAGCTAGTATAGAGTTTTGGTGCAACAACTTTCAGATCCTAGAGGTTTAATTTCCGCAAGTTGTTATTGTTTTCCTTTAAAGATATGAATCACTAGTTTACTTAATGAAGATTGATTAGCTGTCTAATCTTTTTGATTAAGTGTTGAGTTTTTTTTGGTTCTCCCACTGGAGGTTTAGTGTAGGTGTCACTTGCAGCGGTTTAGGTCATGACAAAGTTGGTATTAGAGCTCTAGGTTCATTGATCTCATCGTACCAAAATGGATCTAGTAGAGTCTTGCGGAACGGTATGAAGACATCTATACTTTTCTTAGAGAGGCTATAGGACTTTAGGAAACTACCCTTTTCTTTCTTATTTCATGCTATAACTTGATTCCAATTATATCTGGTGATCCAAATTGGTAGCTGACGTCATTCATTCTCTTATCCGAAGATGGTGAACACTAGGCCGAACGGAGCGAGGGTAACAACTCCAACTGCGGGACCGACAGTTCGAGGGCGAGGTAGGGGTAGGGGAAGAGGGAGAGCAACACCCTCTAGGGTAAAGCTCAGGAAATGGCTGATCAGAGGCCAGTGACACTTCCCCCACCTAAGGCAATACACGAGGAGGTTGAGACAATGCATGAGGATAGCGCAGAACCAGAGGTGGCAGCACCGGTTAGAGGTGCATGCCTTCCTTCTATTTCTTCTGAGGCCATTCAGTAGGTTGTTGCATTTCTAAGTGGGTTGGCGGGTACTAGATCCACCCTCACTACATCAGCTATACAGGTTCCACGTGCCTATCCCGCTATCAACATAGATCCCAAGATGGACGAGGCTTTGGGTACAGATGCGTTCTTCCATCCAGCGTTAGGCTCGGTCATAACCGAGATCAAACACGAGTTGATGACCAAGTTTCTAAAAATGAAACCCCCTTCGTTTCATGGTACAAAGGATAAGGATGCTTTTGAGTTTATTTAGGATTGCTATGAGGCTATATGAGTTGGAATTGTACTGCAGCATGGGGTTGAATTTGTGACTTTCCAACTGCAAGAGGATGCCAAGTAGTGGTGAAGAGCCCATGTGGAGTATCATTTGTCATCTTTGCCTCTAATGACTTGGGCTCAGTTTCATGCCCTATTCTTGGAGAAGTACATACCCCGTACTCTTAGGGACTGCAATAAGGATGAATTTCTGGCTCTTGAATAGGGCAATATGTTTGTTGTAGCCTATGAGGCTAAGTTCCATGCTCTGTCTCGCTATGCTACTCAGTTGTTAGGCACTGAGGAGGAAATGACCCTGTTATATGTTAAGGGCCTGAATACTAATTTGTAGGTTCTGTCTGTTCACATAACTTCTGTAGGAAGGAGCTTCAATGAGGTGACTGATTATGTGAAGAAGCTTGAAGGAGTTAAGCAAGCTGGGCAGGATAAGGTATTAGCCAAGAAGTTTTGGAGTGTGAGTAATTATAGTGATTCTTATTCCAGAGGTCCCAACCAGCAGATTCATTCAGCTTGCCCTATTCAATCAACTTTGCCAGCTTCTACAGGTGGTCATTCAAGGGATATTCAACATTCTCCAGTTACTAGAGGACAAAGGGCTTCTTATTCTTCAGCCAACGGGCCTTCTCTTGAGAGAGGTTATTTTCATTGAGGTGATGTGCGTCACTTCAAGAGAGAGTGTCCTTTGAATTAGATAGGTAACCAGGTGTAGCAACAGTCCAGGGCTGTGGTTCCAGTAGGTGGATGTGGTAATGGTAAGGGTCATCCACAGGGTGGGCAAGGTAATAATTAGGAGATGGTGGTGGAAACAGAGGTAATGGTAATGCAGAGAAGGGTAGAGTGTAGCCTCCTAGGGAGGTTACCCGACTAGATGATAGATATCATTATTATGCCTTCCTGGGAAAGTCCGAAGCCAAGCCGTCTGATGCTGCGATAACATGTACTATTTTCATCTGTGACTGGATGGCTTCTGTTTTCTTTGATCCAGGTTCCACTTACTCTTATGTATTTGTTAGATTTGCCTTGGGTCTGGACTTGGTCTGTGATGTTCTTGATTCTCATGTACATGTTTCTACTCCAGTTGAAGAGTGTAACGACCTGTTCAGTCATTATTTTAAAATCACCTCATCGCAGATTCGAGAATAATTAAAATAAAGTTTTAATTTATTTTGAGATGACACGACAAAATTTTTAGAATTTGGAATTTGTGCAGGCTGACGTCATCCCGCTATAGTAAGAATTTTCTTGCTATAGCGCCACCACTGTAGTGGTCAACTGACCGCTATAGCAGGATGACAGAACCAGTAACTTATAAACACGAATTTTATTTTAGGCTCCTCCTCTTCAATTGAACAACAGATGATGGTTGCTTCAAAAGCCCTCCTAGCGTGCTTCAAAGCTTAGGGGCAATGGGGAGTGGAGATTTTCACAAAAAAGGGTGAATCCATGGATTCCTGACCCATTTTCCTCCGTGAATTGTCTTCACAGAGTCGAAAGTTCATGCTCATACTTCTACAGCAACTGTTTGGTGTCCAGGTAGGCTAGGCTTAATTGAGTAATTATAGACATGTTTCCTATTGCGTTATTATTGTTGTAGAATATTGTTGTTAGGTCATAGCGGGTTCTTGGGAATATTGTAATTAAGGGAAATGGGATAAACAGAAAGGGTCCAGAGTCTCGAATATAAGGGAATAAAACCCCTACAGTGTGCGTACTTGTCTAAGGAAGTCTAGGATTTGAGGTAAATAAGTCATAGGGTCCATTGGATAATCTGGGGGTTGGTCTTCGAACAGGTTATCAAGAGTTAGGAGGATGAATCAGGTCTAGGGTGTAGGTGATGGTTGTTGTTTTTCCAAGATGTGTTATATGTGCATATTAACTATTACCTAGTATTTCTGTACATTGCATGTTTAGGGAATAAAGAACTTTATGTGAAATGATATCTGGTTTTCAATCCCGTGCAATTAACTTATTTTAATGCTTGTTGGGTTTACAAGTGCGGTTTTATTTATTGTGTCTATGATTGTATGCTATTTGTGATTTATCGGTTGTCTTGGGTACCACACCTGGTACAACTCTATTGGTTGGCTTGGGTACCATGCCTAGTATGGGATATCTATCAGATGGCTTGGGTACCACACCTGGTACAGGTTCTATAATTGTTGGCTCGGGTATCACGCCTGGTACAGGTTTAATTGTGGATATTTGATTATACATGTTTGTTCATTCTTTCTTATGATGGTTCCATGAGTGAACCAGGTTGATTATTGTGAGGCATTTACTTTCTATTGGTCCTTGAGTGGTCGAGTTATTGTGTTTAAGTGCCGGGTTAGTTCTTGTGTGGAATGGTTTGCGTGTGTAACACTGTCGATGTTGTCTTAGGGATCCTTGGTTGGTCCGGGTTACTTAAAAGTTGGGGCATAGTTATAGGTGGCCTGTTTACTTGTGCGGTTGGGTATAACTTATTGTTGTAAAGTCATAGTAGTTGACTGGGTTAATGCGGGTTGGTAGCCAGGGTCTTGACCTGGTCTGTCAGAGTGATGACTAGAAGTCCGGTTCTATTCACTGATGGGGATGGTGTGTTTCTATCGAATAGTCTTGGGCTTGTTGGTGGGGTGGTTGAGTCAGGATGATAAATCAAGGGGTTGTAGGTCGTCTATCACTTGGCCAGTAGGGGTGAATAGTAGGCTCAGTTATTGAGTCCGGAACATGTAAGGTATTTGTAGTGGATGGCAAGATGAGTAGATTGGGGAAATAGATGGGTAGGCTTGGGGAGTCATAGGGTTACTAGTAGCTATTGGATATGATCCGGATAGGATGGTGGGGGAGTCACTTATTGGTGGAGTTGGCAGCGGAATGGGATAGGAAGGCTTGGAACAAAAGTATAGGTTCATATATGTTAAACTATAATAGTAAAGGTTGTTGAATAAAGGACTGGATTTGCTACTTCGTATTGTATGTTTTTGTTGATTCTTACATGATATTATGCGATGGATTCAGGTCAACCGATAATGCCTACCAGTACGTGTTGTTTGTACTGATACTACTCTTGTTATACCTTTTTGGTATGTTCTGAGTGCAGGATCAGTGATGTCTCTTAGGTACAGGACGATGGTGATCTCCAGTAGCTTCTACTCCTCGTTTCTATGATGGGAGCTGTGTCTATTTTTGTATTGTGTATTTTTCCTTTAGAGCTCTTGTACCTGTTTAGACTAGTTCCTAGGGAGGGATTAACTTATCTTTGTAATATATTCACTGTTCAAGTTTTGTATCTGTTCTTAAATATTAAAAGCTATTTCATGCTCCTTATTTATTTCTTCAGGCCCATTTTAAATGGGGTGGTAAGGATTCTCCTATCTAGGTGCTTAGAGTAAGTGCCCCCACACGGCCCGGTAGTAGGGTCATGACAATTTGGTATCACAGCCTAGGTTATCGGTCTCCCAGTACAAGAGCAAATATCGAATAGAGTCCTGCGAATTGGTGTGTTGATGTACATATCTAGTCTTCGAGAAGCTATGAAGCATTCTAGGAAATTGTCTCTCCTCTTTTACTCCTTTCGTGCAGTCTGTTTCTTGCTTATATGGGTTGAGTCCTATTGGTATCTCTCGATTCTAATCGGTATCTCAATGAGGTAAAAGGATGTCATTTAACTCCGGTTGAAATGGAACAAGCAAGAGAATTTAGAATCGGGAAGGTTCCAATTGGTATCTGGCCTTGGAGGCTATGTGAGTACATGGATGATCGTCTAACGGCCATCCGTGAGGTGAATAAAAGAACATGAACCTGGTTTGATTGAGTGTTGAATTTTGAAACTTGTGATTGTATGCATTTTATTACTTGTATGACTGCGAAAGTGTGGTGTGTAATTGCTTGACTTACTGTAAAAAATTTGGTCCGAAAAGAGTCATAATTTGATTGTGTGTGATTAGTTTTAGTGATAAATTTCTATGTGGCTTAATTTGAAGAGTTGTATTACATTTCGAGTATAGGCTTACCGTTGGTGAAGATGGTAAGGAAAAAAAGGATTGGTGATTGTAGGGAAACTCCAATTTCAGGACAGTCGAGATTGGTAAGGAACCATGGGGAAAAAGAAAGGGGTTATTCGTGCATGATAGCGGGAATGTGTTTTTGTAAATAGTTTTCTAGTGTGCTTCATAAATGATTTTATGATAATGAGGTGCCAAATACTGAATTATGCATTGCCTGGGGTTAGTCTTGGGGTTATATTTAAGACCATGATGCGATTTCAGGGGTTAATGTTGATAACGGGAAAGGGTAGATTTTAGAGAAAATTTCAAATTCTGGGCTGCTGCCATCGGGGCCGCCATAGCGGGACTGATCGCTATGGTGATCCTGCTATAGTGGGAATTTCTCTATTATGGAAGTGTCACTGTAGCGGCATGCCAGCCGCTGTAGCGGGGAGGGCGGGATAGAATCTCTGCCCTGTTTTCCCCTGTTTTACTTTTCATTTTTAGGGTGTTTAAAATCGATAGTTGAAATATGAGATACGATGTAAATCAAGAAAATCACTGATAAGGCTAATATATCATGCATAAGAGGTTAATACTATTTAAACTAGCATCTACGTACTTAAAATAAAAGGAGAAGGGAAAGGAAAAACATTGTCTAGTATATGCCCCAAACGGGGGAAAAACCCAGAAATAGTAATAGTTTATAATAAAGAGGGGAGAGGTCCTAGTCGGATGCCTCATTACCATCAGAGGCTGCCGGAGTAGGGTCCTCGACCTCAGTATCACTCAAGAAAGGGAAACTCCCGTAAGTCCTCGGGTTCGAGCTGGGGGAGCTCCTTATCAGGGACAAAACAGGTGAACATGACCTTTATGGTCTTCTACATCCGTGTAAATATGCGGTCTGGGAGTGCCTCTTCTTCTTCTCCTCAACCAACTCCCTGTGGAGTGCTGCAAAGTCTTGAGCGGCTGTGGCTTCGGTAGTGGTGCCCTCCATGAATTGGCTGATCGCGGCTAAGTTCTCCTCCAGCTGGCTGCTAGTGATCGGAGGCTGGGACTGGGAAGGAGGGACATGATCATCCTCATCATCATATATTCCCTCGGCATCCTGGATGCTCCCTGCTTCGCTTACTTTCCTCTTCTTCTTCCCCTTAGCAGTGATCACCTTCACCCGGAGAGGGTTGAAAGGGGCATCCATCTCCACCTCCATATCAGTATCATCCTCCGGCACCTAGAATCGCCTGAATAGCTCGGACACTAGACCAGGAAAGAAGGGGGCCTTCTTGGGAATCCAATAGAAGTCCCTCCCCTCTGACACAATCTGTGGCCCCACGTTCAGCTGCAATCCCTGTATAGGACAAGCCACCACCAAGGATTGAGGATACATCACGTCGATAGTATTGCCCGATGGATGGATCTTCTGGGACACCAAGTTCAACCACCTCCTAGCTTCGGCGCTGAAATAAGTACTCATGACTCCCTCAGTGTTGGGCTGGTAGACCTGGTCCCTAAGCTCCTCCTTGATCGGTGTATCCCTCAACCACCTCATATCCATCTCTTGGATCTTGGCCTCGTATGTAGCATTTGAAACATGAGGCCCTACTAGCACCTCATTGATAGTCTAGACATCCACAAAGACATCAACTCCTCGGAGGTAAATATTAGGGTTGGGGTCATCCCAGCGCATAGTGAGGAGGATGGCATAGAACTCCCTCACCCAACCTGAGCGCCCAAAAGGGGGAGCTTCCACCAAGGGACCCCAACCGAACTCCTGAAGCCTGTGATAAAATGCCCCAGCCTATTCTGCCACACCTCTCATGTTAAACACCATCTCGTAGCATAGGCCCATCCTTCGATAGTCTCGAAACCCCTCTTGTAATGACTGGGTCCATCGTTACGAGTAGTCCAATCTTTCCAACTGTTAGAGTTAGAAAACACAGGGTTTGGGAGTTTGAAATTCTAGGCTAGGCTAGCCTCGGCCGATTTTGGAGTGAGGTGGAGTCTAGGGAAATCCGGGTATGGATTGCACTAGGTGTCTTGGGTTAATCTAGATTTCCATGTATCCAAGACATAGATGAGGATGGGTGACTTTTCAAAATCAAATTTGGGTAAGTAAAACTCCTAAAATCGCGTTCGACGTGAAAGGGTTGCTTCAGGTCATCGGGAGAAGCAAGTGAGTTGTGAAATGGCCAAAACTGGCAGATTTCCGGACATTCTGTCCATGATGAGCGCGACCATGCGCGATAGCGGCCACCGCTATAGCGGTGGAAATTACCGCTATAGCGGCGATCAACCTGCTTAAGACCGCTATAGCGGCAACTGACCACTATAGCGGGACCACTATAGTGGAGCTGGGACCGCTATAGCGGGCCAACAGGGTTTTAATGCAGAAACATTTCCCAAAATATCAGTTTTTCACAAGTTTCATTTGGGAGAAGGGCTAGGCGATTCCAAGCATTTTTCCTCATTCTTCCGTCAAAAATCTTCCCTAAGGTAAGGCTTTCGTTCCCCAAACTCTGTAATACGTTTCCTATGCGGTAAATTGCTAGGAGGGAAATTGGGGAAGGGTTGGAATGACCTAGGGATGGTGAAATTTGGGGAAAGAAGGGGATTCCAAGCATGTATGTTCTTGGGTATTGTTAATAGTATGTTATTATGATCACAGGTTGTTAAATTCTCTGTTTTATCTATAAAAATGATAGAACTAGGAGATTTAACGGTGGAAAGCTTGGGAAAATGGTGGGATGATCTTGAGTGGCCTTGCCTTTGGGGATTTGGTATAGTCCAGGTAATGCGCAGACCTTGTGTGTTAATTGTATGTACTGTGTGTTATTTTTACACCAATAACGAGAAAGGAATTCTAGTAAAAAGGACGTAAAACCACGGATCCAGGCCTGCAGGACCGCCAGGAATGCCTCCACGGAGACAGAAATGCACGATTGCAGCTGTTTGGTGCCCAGGTAGGCTAGGTTTTAATGAGTAGTTAGAACTATTTACTTTCCATACTTGTTGTATAGTAGAAATAGATAAACCATATTTTAGGCCTCCAGGCACGGAGTCTGGCAGATTCGGGATTGGTTGTGTTGTTTCTAGGATGTACGGAATGGCTGGTCTTGTGAATGGTATTATGTGTTCAACTTATTCATATTGTCATGATAAAATGATGGGTTGAGGGACTAGAATTTTGGGAAGGTTCGGGGAACCGGGAAAGTGCTTGGAAGCACGGGAAGTAGAAATAGGAAGCTCCTAGGTGTTGTTTCAGGAATATTTATTGCTTGAGGTTAGCGGCGATCTAGCTAAGGTTAGAAAAGGGAAGCGTGTCGCATTCTTGTGTGTTTATCTAAAAAGGGAAATTATTAGTTACATGTTATAATAAAAAGGGTGAATCGAGAAATAGTCTTAGGATGGGATTTAACGATTCATCAGTTACCTGGAAATGGGGTAGGTGATGGGTTATGATTTTCGGTTAATGTGTATATTCATGTACTCATGTCTAAGTGATTGTATGTATTACATTGCTTAGGAAAATTGTGTGGAATGTCTAGGTTCCTGTTTACAGTCTGTGATTGAACGATTTTACTTGTTGGTTTTACAAGTTGTGTGTGTTCATATATTGACCGTGATTTGTTGACATTCGGTTGGCTCGGGTACCACGCCTGGTACGGGTATAACACATGGTTGACCGGGTACCACGCCTGGTATGGGTATAACACATGGTTGGCTTCGGTACCACGCCTGGTACGGGTATAACATTCGGTTGGCATGGGTACCACGCCTCGTACGGGTTTACTTTATTGCATCTTGCATTGTTTCATTGACTATTGTATTGCATTGGTTGATATTGGTTTCGTGAGTGGACTGGGTTGTTTTACTGAATGTGATACTTGGTATTGGTTCCATGAGTGGACAAGGCTATTTTTATTGAATGATGTCCAATGGTGGTCCTTGAGTGATCAAAAATTCTGTTATATCATGTTATTAGTTTGGTCTTGGTTTAGGCCGGGTTGTTATATCATGTTATGAGTTTGGTCTTGGTGTAGGCTGGGTTGTTTTATCATGCTATTAGTTGGTCTTGGTGTAGGCCGGGTTGTTGCATCATGTTATTAGTTGGTCTTGGTGTAGGCTGGGTTGTTGCATCATGTTATGAGTTGGTCTTGGTGTAGACCAGGTTGTCATGTTTAACACCTAGATGTGTTAGGTGGATCCGGGTGGGTTCAGACTATGTAAAAGAGGTTATGAGTTCATGTTTTATTGTCATTAAGTGTACTAATGACGGTCAAAGATTCATTGCGTTAATAAGTATAAGAATGGGTCTTGGGGTAGACCGGGTATCCTGTTGAACACTTAGGTGTGGTTAGAGGATCCTTGGAGGGTCCGGGTTTTGGGATGAGAAAGGGATTTAGATATAACTTTGTTGTTGTCATTGAAGGTGTCAATGGTTGCTAGGTGAGTCTCATGTGATTGGTAAATATAGAGGAAACGGAGAGTCTGGGCGTGGTTATTGGTTAATATAACCAGGTGGTAAACCTGTCCTAGAGGTCCGGGAAAGTGCTGGAAAATGGTAGGTAATACTTGGGTATAATAGCGGTTTTGGTTGGGCAGCTAGCCGAGTCAAGATTGAATATTTAGTCAAGGTAGTTGACTGGGGTAAAGGTTAAATGTGACTTGGAAAGTCTACGTGTCAAGGTGACTTGGAAAGTCTACGTGACAAGGTGACTTGGAAAGTCTACGTGACAAGGTGACTTGGGAAGTCTAGGTGACAAGTTGACTTGGGAGGTCCTAGATGTCAGGGTCAAGGTTAAAGGTGAAAGAGGGAGCTATAATGTTTATTTAATGTCTTTCCCTAATTTTCTTATATGATGGTAGGAATGGATTCGGGTTGACTGATGATGCCTACCAGTACGCGTGTTTGTACCGACTCTACTCTTGATATACCTTTTTGGTATAGTCTGGTGTAGGTTGGTGATGTTTCGTAGGTTCACGGCAATGAGGGTCTCCAGCAACTTCTGTCTTCGATTCCATGGCGGAAGTTGGGTCTTTTATCTCTTTGTGTCACCTTGTAGAAGCTCTTGTACCTGTTTAGACTAGATCCTAGGGAGGGGTTTAAATATTGGAAAGGTTTTTCCGTAATTTCTTATGTAGCCTATTTCTGAACAGTATTTGTAAAGGTGGCTTAATTTAAAGGTTTACTTTAATTCCGCATGTTACCTATTGGATGGGTGGTAAGGGTTCGTCTATCTAGGTGATTAGAGTAGACGCCCGCACGATCCGGTAGGTTGGGTTGTGATAAATGGTATCAGAGCCTAGGATACCGGTCTCCCAGTACAAGAGCAAAATATCAAATAGAGTCCCACGGATTGGTGTGTAGACGTCCACATCTAATCCTAGGGAAGCTATGAAGCTTTCTAGGAAACACTTCTCTTCTTTCATTCCTTTTCATGCGGTTTCGTTACTTGCTTGTATGGGTTGAGTCCAATTGGTATCTCTTGATTCGAATTGGTATATCAATAAGGTGAAGGATGTCATTGGACTTCGGGTATGACAAACAAGCAAGGGAAATTGGAACCGAGAAGGTTCCAATTGGTATCTGGCCTGGGAGGCTATGTAAAAGATGGATGAATCGGCTAATGGTCATCCATGAAGCGAATGAAAGGTGATGAAACTGGTTTGATTAAGTGTTAGAGCTTGAGACTCGTGATTGCATGCATTGCATTATTTGAATGACCGCGATTGTGTGGTGTGTAGTTACTTGAGTTACTTTGAAATTGTGGTTGACAGGGAGTCTTAACTTGGTTATGTGTTAATAATTGAAGGAGTTCTTGTTTTGTAATTCAAGTGGAAAATAGTATTCTAAATGTGGGGTAGGGTCTTATCATTGGTAAAAATGATAAGGGAAAATGATATATATACTTGTGGGAACTCAGGTTTCAAGTGGTTGGTATGTGAACAAGTACCAGGGACAAGGGCTATTATTGCTTAATAGCGGGAGTTATGGTAAGACATGGATGATTGGCTAATGGTCATCCATGGGACGAATAGAGAGTAAATTAAGTGACTTAATTTCGTTGTAGTCTGAAACCGAATTGTTTGTGTGTTACAGTGCTTGTATGATTTCTTGATTGGTATGTGATTGGTTGCCTTACTGTGAAATTGTGGGTCTAAAGGTCGTCATCAATTGAATTTGTATGATATGGTTGGTGATAAAATACTATGTGTGCAGAGTAAAATTTAATATTACTTTTGAGAAAAGACTCATCATTGGTTAAGATGGTGAAGGAAAAAGGATTTACGACTGTAGGGGAGCTTCGGTTTCAGGACAGTCGGGACTTAGTTGGGAACCAAGGGGAAAAAGGGGCTATCACTGCTTGATAGCAGGGATTTTTGTAAGGAAATTTTCTTTTGTGATAACTCCTGATCGTGACTTCAGTAAATTTATTCTGACTTAAAGGTTTGTGATTTGCTTTAGTGATAAATTGTGGTAGGCCCCAATTGGAATCATTTGTATTTACATTCGGGTATAGACTTATCATTGGTATAGATAGTAAGAGAAAGGGATTGGGAACTGTGACTGTAGAGAAGCTTCGATTTCAGGACAGTCGGAACTTGGTTGGGAACCATGGGAACAAAGGAGTTATTAGTGTGTAATGGCGGGAAGATATTGTTGGGAACAATTGTCTAGTGTTAACACTTTGTGATTGATAATATTTTATGCTGAATTGTGATGCGCTTGATGCCAAGAATGGTCCTAAGGTTGGTTTAAGACCATAGCGGGATTTACAAGACTAGACAATGGTAACCGGGGAAGGGGAAGGATATACTTGGTGGAAATTTTGAATTTCTGGGTTATTACCGTTGGGACCGCCATGGCGGGACTAGACCGTTCGGCGATCCCGCTATAGCGGGATTCTTACCGCCACAGCGAAAGGGGGCGGAGAAGAGTTCCTGCCCTGCTTTCTCTTATTTTCATTTCATTTCCGGGGCATCTAAAGGCAATGGTTACATTATGAGTTGCTATGTGAAGCACAGAAAACGTCCAGATAGTTAATATAGTATGCATATAAGGTATTTGATGGGAATTTAGCACCCATGTGTGATAAGAAGGAAAGGGAAGATAAGGTAGCCCGGGATGTTGATAAAATTATGATTGACCATCGGTGGGAATAGTCACTCATGTAGAATTTGATAAATGACCCGTGATTGACTGTGTACTGTGGGACACTGCTCATGGGCTTGTATTGTGAGGGCGATTATTGACTTGTGTTAGTATTGATGATCATTAGTGGTGAGGGTGTGCTCGCCATAGCATTGGTTGGGGTGTAGTTACCCGGATAGACTTTTCCCCTAGAACGGGAGTTGCCAAAACCTCAAGCTAGGATGAGATCCAATGGAATCTTTGTTGTTGCATGATTTAGAGACATATGGTGTCTTGGGGAATAGTGTTGATAGGAGTAAGGTGATACTATGATATGTGAGGGGTATAGTACCCCGTAGGAAGCTTCCAGAATGGAGTTCAGGCTAGCAGAACTCCGGGCATAGTGGAAAGGGGATCGCCATGGTGGGATGTAGTCCCCCTGGCGAGGAAAAGCTATTGTGTTCATTAGGTGAGTTTCTTTTGCTCTGGTGTTTCGACGAGGCCCTAGATTTCTTGGGTACTCAGGAAGGGGTAATCTAGTTGCCTTGTGTAGCTCGAAGGAATGTATTCCTTAACAGAGTGGGAGTGAATTAATTTTTTGTTGAATTGGGTATACCAAGGGATTCAAAAGTTTTGGTGGTTTGCGTAAGGTTATATTTATGCTGCCATGGTAGAGCAATAAGATTGAGGGACGGGCTTGTTCTTTCTCTCCACCGTAGAGATTGTTCGGGGATGAACGATGGGTGAATTGGTATTTTTTGTAATGACTGGATCCGTCGTTACGGGTAGTCCAATCATGCCAAGTGTTAGAGTTAAAAAACTCTGGGTTTGGGAGTTTGAAATTCTGGGCTAGGCTAGCCTCGACCAGTTTTGGAGCGAGGTGGAGTCTAGGTAAATCTAGGTATGGATTGGACTAGGTGTCTTGGCTTAATCTAGATTTCCACATAGCCAAGACATAGAGGAGGACGGGGGACTTTTTGAAATCGAATTTGGGTAAGTAGAACTCCCAGAATCGCGTTTGACGTGAAAGGGTTGCTTAAGGTCATCAGGAGATGCAAGTGTGTTGTGAAATGGCCAAAACTAGGAGATTTCCAAACATTTTGACCATGACGAGCGCGACCACGCGCGATAGCGGCCACCGCTATAGCGGTAGAAATTATCGCTATAGCGGCGGACAAAGGGTAGTCAACCTGCTTAAGACCGCTATAGTGGAAGTTGACCGCTATAGCGAGACCGCTATAGCAGAGCAGGGACTGCTATAGCGTGCCGACGGGGTTTTAATGCAGAAATATTCCCCAAAACATCAGTTTTTCACAAGTTCATTTTGGGAGAAGGGCTAGGCGATTCCAGGCGTTTTTCCTCATTCTTCCATCGAAAATCTTCCCTAAGGTAAGGCTTTCGTTCCCCAAATACTGTAATACATTTCCTATGTGGTAGAATTGCTAGGAGGGAAATTCTCTGTATTATTATGATCATAGGTTGTTAAATTCTCTGTATTATCCGTAAAAATGATAGAACTAGGAGATTTAATGGTGGAAAGCCCGGGAAAAGGGTGGGATGATCATAGGTGGTGTGGGGTTTGGAGATTTGGTATAGTCCGGGTAATGTGAAGGCCTTGTATGTTAATTGTATGTACTGTGTGTTATTTTTAGACCAAGAACGAGAATGGAATTCCGGTAAAAAGTGCGAAACCACAGATCAGGGCCTGCAGAACCGCCAGGAATGCCTCTACGGAGACAGAAATGCACGGTTGCAGCTGCTTGGCACCCAGGTAGGCTAGGTTTTCATGAGTAGGTAGACCTATTTACTTTTCGTACTTGTTGTATAGTAGAAATGGAGAAACCATGTTTTAGGCCTCCGGGCACGGAGTCTGGCAGATTTGGGATTGGTTGTGTAGTTTCAAGGATGTACAAAATGGCTGATCTTGTTAATGGTATTATGTGTTCAACTTATTCATATTGTCGTGATAAAATGATGGGTTGAGGGACTAGAGTGTTGGGAAGGTTCGGGGAACTGGGGAAGTGCTTGGGAGCACGAGAAGCGGTAATAGGAAGCTCCTAGGTGGGGTTTCAGGAATGTTTATTGCTTGAGGCTTAGCGGCTGTCTGAATAAGGTAGGCCGGGTTGTTGTATCATGCGATTAGTTGGTCTAGGTGAAGGCCGGGTTGTTGCATCATGTTATTAGTTGTTCTTGGTGTAGGTCGGGTTGTTGTATCATGTTATGAGTTGGTCTTGGTGTAGACCAGGTTGTCATGTTTAACACTTATATGTGTTAGGGGGATCCAGGTGGGTTCAGACTATGTAAAAGAGGTTATGAGTTCATGTTTTATTGACATTAAGTGTACAAATGACTGTCAAGGATTAATTGTGTTAATAAGCATAAGGATGGGTCTTGGGGTAGACCGGGTAGCCTGTTGAACACTTAGGTATGGTTAGAGGATCCTTGGAGGGTCCGGGTTTTGGGATGAGAAAGGGATTTAGATATAATTCTGTTGTTGTCATTGAAGGTGTCAATGGTTGCTAGGTGAGTTGCATGTGATTGGTAAATATAGAGGAAGACGAAGAGTCTGGGCGTGGTTATTGGTTAATATAACCAGGTGGTAAACCTGTCCTAGAGGTCCGGGAAAGTGCTGGAAAATGGTAGGTAATACTTGGGTATAATAGCGATTTTGGTTGGGCAGCTAGCCGGGTCGAGTCTTAATATTTAGTCAAGGTAGTTGACTGGGGTAAAGTTTAAATGTGACTTGGGAAGTCTATGTGTCAAGGTGACTTGGGAAGTCTACGTGACAAGGTGACTTGGGAAGTCTAGGTGACTAGGTGACTTGGGAAGTCCTAGATGTCAGGGTCAAGGTTAAAGGTGAAGGAGGGAGCTATAATGTTTATTTCATGTCTTTCCCTGTTTTTCTTATATGATGGTAGGAATGGATTCGGGTCAACCGATGATGCCTACCAGTACGTGAGTTTATACTGACTCTACTCTTGCTATACCTTTTTGGTATAGTCTGGTTGCAGGTTGGTGATGTTTCATATGTTCACGGCGATGAGGGTCTCCAGCAACTTCTGTCTTCGATTCCATGGCGGAAGTTGGGTCTTTTATCTCTTTGTGTCACCTTGTAGAAGCTCTTGTACCTGTTTAGACTAGATCCTAGGGAGGGGTTTAAGTATTATAAAGGTTTTTCTGCAATTTCTTATGTAGCCTATTTCTGAATAGGATTTGTAAAGGTGGCTTAATTTAAAGGTTTACTTTAATTCCGCATGTTACTTGTTGGACGGGTGGTAAGGGTTCGTCTATCTAGGTGATTAGAGTAGACGTCTGCATGACCCGGTAGGTTGGGTTGTGACAAATGGTATCAGAGCCTAGGTTACCGGTCTCCCAGTATAAGAGCAAAATGTCGAATAAAGTCTTGCGGATTGGTGTGTAGACGTCCACATCTAATCCTAGGGAAGCTATGAAGCTTTCTAGGAAACACTTCTCTTCTTTCATTCCTTTTCATGCAGTTTCATTACTTGCTTGTATGGGTTGAGTCCAATTGGTATCTCTCGATTCCAATTGGTATCTCAACAAGGTGAAGGATCTCATTGGACTCCGGGTATGATAAACAAGCAAGGGAAATTGGAATCTAGAAGGTTCCAATTGGTATCTGGCCTGGGAGGCTATGTAAAGGATGGATGAATCGTCTAACGGTCATCCATGAAGCGAATGAAAGGTGCTGAAACTGGTTTGATTGAGTGTTAGAGTTTGAGAGTCGTGATTGTATGCATTGGATTATTTGAATGACCGCGATTGTATGGTGTGTAGTTACTTGAGTTACTTTGAAACTGTGGTTGGCATGGAGTTCTTGTTTTGTAATTCAAGTGGAAAGCAGTATGCTAAATGCAGGGCAAGGTCTTATCATTTGTAAAAATGATAAGGGAAAATGATATATATACTTGTGGAAACTCAGGTTTCAAGTGGTTGGTATGTGAATAATTACCAGGGACAAGGGCTATTATTGCTTAATAGCGGGAGTTATGGTAAGACATGGATGATCGACTAATGGTCATTCATAGGTGACTTGATTTCGTTGTAGTCTGAAACCAAATTGTTTGTGTGTTACAGTGTTTGTATGATTACTTGATTGGCATGTGATTGGTTGCCTTTCTGTGAAATTATGGGTCTAAAGGTCATCATCAATTGAATTGGTATGATTTGGTTGGTGATAAAATACTATGCGTGCAGAGTAAAATTTAATATTACTTTCTAGAAAGGAATCATCATTGGTTAAGATGGTGAGGGAAAAAGGATTTACGACTATAGGGGAGCTTTGGTTTCAGGACAGTCAGGACTTGGTTGGGAACCAAGGGAAAAAAGGGGCTATCATTGCTTGATAACGGGGATTTTGGTAAGGAAATTTTCTTTTGTGATAACTCTTGATCGTGACTTCAGTAAATTTATTCTGACTTAAAGTTTTGTGATTTGCTTTAGTGATAAATTGTGGTAGGTCCTAATTGGAATGGTTTGCATTTACATTCGGGTATAGACTTATCATTGGTATAGATGGTAAGAGAAAAGGATTGGGAACTATGACTGTAGGGAAGCTTCGGTTTCAGTACAGTCAGGACTTGGTTGGGAACCATGGGAACAAAGGAGTTATTAGTGTGTAATGGCAGGAAGATATCGTTGGGAACAATTGTCTAGTGTTAACTCTTTGTAATTGATAATATTTTATGTTGAATTGTGATGCGCTTGATGCCAGGAATGGTCCTAAGGGTGGTTTAAGACCATGGCGGGATTTACACGACTAGACAGTGGTAAGCAGGGAAGGGGAAGGATACACTTGCTGGAAATTTCGAATTTTTGGGTTGTTACCATCGGGACCGCCATAGCGGGACTAGACCGCTACGGCGATCCCGCTATAGCAGGAATTTTACCGCCAAAGTGGAAGGGCGTGGGGAAGAGTGCCTGCCCTGCTTTCCCTTGTTTTCATTTCATTCCCGGGGCATCTAAAGGCAATGGTTACATTATGAGTTGCTATTTGAAGCAAGGAAAACGTCCAGACAGCTAATATAGTATGCATATAAGGTATTTGACAGGAATTTAGCACCCATGTGCGATAAAAAGGAAAGGGTAGATATGGTAGCCTGGGATGTTGATAAAATTATGATTGACCATCGGTAGGAATAGTCACTCATGTAGAATTTGATAAATGACCCATGATTGACTGAGTAGTGTGGGAAACTGCTCATGGGCTTGTATTGTGAGGGCGATTATTAACTTGTGTTAGTATTGATAATCATTAGTGGTGAGGGTGTGCTCGCCATAGCATTGGTTGGGGTGTAAGCACCCGGATACACTTTTCCCCTAGAACGGGAGTCGACAAAACCTCAAGCTAGGATGAGTTCTAATGGAATCTTTGTTGTTGCATGATTTACAGACATATAGTGTCTCGGGGCATAGTGTTGATAGGAATAAGGTGATACTATGATATGTGAGGGGCATAGTACCCCGTAGAGATCATTCGGGGATGAATGATGGGTAAATTAGTATTTGTTGTAACGACTGGGTCTGTTATTACGGGTAATCCAATTGTGCCAAGTGTTAGAGTTAGAAAACTCCAGGTTTGGGAGTTTGAAATTCTAGGCTAGGCTAGCCTCGGCCTGTTTTGGAGTGAAGTGGAGTCTAGGTAAATTTGGGTATGGATTGGATTAGGTGTCTTGGGTTAAGCTAGATTTCCGAGTAGCCAAGACATGGTGGAGGACGGGGGACTTTTCGAAATCAAATTTGGGTAAGTACAACTATCGGAATCGTGTTTGACGTGAAAGGGTTGCTTCAGGTCGTTGGGAGAATCAAGTGTGTTGTGAAATGGCCAAACCTGACAGATTTCCAGACATTTTGTCCGTGATGAATGCGACCACGCGTGATAGCGGCCACCGCTATAGCGGTGGAAATTACCACTATAGCGGTGGTCAAAGGGCGGTCAACCTGCTTAAGACCTCTATAGCGGCAGCCGACCACTATAGCGGGACCGCTATAACGGAGCGGAGACCGCTATAGCGGGCCGACGGGGTTTTAATGTAGAAACATTCCCCAAAACATCAGTTTTTCACAAGTTTGTTTTGGGAGAAGGGCTAGGCGATTCCAGGCGGTTTTCTAGATCCTAGGAGGGGTTTCAGGAATGTTTATTTCTTGAGGCTTAGCGGTGGTCTGACTAAGGTTAGAAAAGGGAAGTGTGTCGCATGCTTGTGTGTTTATCTAAAAAGGGAAATCGCTAGTTACATGTTATAATAAAAAGGGTGAACCGGGGAATAGTCTTCGGATGGGATTTAATGGTTCACCGGTTACCTGGAAATGGGGTAGGTGATGACTTATGATTTTCTGTGAATGTGTATATTCATGTACTCATGTCTAAGTGATTGTATGCATTACATTGCTTAGGGAAATTGTGTGGAATGTCTAGGTTCCTGTTTCCAGTCTGTGATTGAACGGTTTTACTTGTTGGTTTTACAAGTTGTGTGTGTTCATATATTGACTGTGGTTTGTTGAATTCGATTGGCTCAGGTACCACGCCTGGGTACAGGTATAACACATGGTTGGCTCGGGTACCATGCATGGTACGGGTATAACACATGGTTGGCATGGGTACCTCGCCTGGTACGGGTATAACATTCGGTTGGCACAGGTACCACGCCTGGTACGGGTTTAATTTATTGCATCTTGCATTGTTTCATTGACTATTGTATTGCATTGGTTGATATTGGTTCCATGAGTGGACCGGGTTATTTTACTGAATGTGATACTTGGTATTGGTTTCGTGAGTGGACCGGGCTATTTTTATTGAATCGTGATGTCCAATGGAGGTCCTTGAGTGACCGAGAATTCTGTTATATCATGTTATTAGTTTGGTCTTGGTTTAGGCCGGGTTGTTATATCATGTTATGATTTGGTCTTGGTGTAGGCCGGGTTGTTATATCATGTTATTAGTTTGGTCTTGGTGTAGGCCGGGTTGTTGTATCATGCTATTAGTTGGTCTTGGTGTAGGCCGGTTTGTTGCATCATGTTATTAGTTGGTCTTGGTGTAGGCCGGGTTGTTGCATCATGTTATGAGTTGGTCTTTGTGTAGACCAGGTTGTCATGTTTAACACTTAGATGTGTTAGGGGGATCCGGGTGGGTCCGAACTATGTAAAAGAGGTTATGAGTTCATGTTTTATTGTCATTAAGTGTACTAATGACGGTCAAGGATTAATTGCATTAATAAGCATAAGGATGGGTCTTGGGGTAGACCGGTAGCCTGTTGAACACTTAGGTATGGTTAGAGGATCCTTGGAGGGTCCGGGTTTTGGGATGATAAATGGATTTAGATATAACTCTGTTGTTGTCATTGAAGGTGTCAATGGTTGCTAGGTGAGTTGCATGTGATTGGTAAATATAGAGGAAGACGGAGAGTCTAGACGTGGTTATTGATTTATATAACCAGGTGGTAAAGTTGTCCTAAAGGTCCAGGAAAGTACTGGAAAATGGGAGTTAATACTTGGGTATAATAGCGATTTTGGTTGGGCAGCTAGCAGGGACAAGTCTGAATATTTAGTCAAGGTAGTTGACTAGGGTAAAGGTTAAATGTGACTTGGGAAGTCTACGTGTCAAGGTGACTTGGGAAGTCTACGTGACAAGGTGACTTGGGAAGTCTACATGACAAGGTGACTTGGGAAGTCCTAGATGTCAGGGTCAAGGTTAAAGGTGAAGGAGGGAGCTATAATCTTTATTTCATATCTTTCCCTATTTTTCTTATATGATGGTAGGAATGGATGCGGGTCGACCGATGATGCCTACCAGTACGTGTGTTTGTACTAACTCTACTCTTGCTATACCTTTTTGGTATATTCTGGTTGCAGGTTGGTGATGTTTTATAGTTTCACGGCAATGAGGGTCTCCAGCAACTTCTGTCTTCGATTCCATGGCGGAAGTTGGGTCTTTTATCTCTTTGTGTCACCTTGTAGAAGCTCTTGTACCTGTTTAGAGTAGATCCTAGGGAGGGGCTTAAATATTATAAAGGTTTTTTCGCAATTTCTTATGTAGCCTATTTCTGAACAGGATTTGTAAAGGTGTCTTAATTTAAAGGTTTACTTTAATTTCGCGTGTTACCTGTTGGACGGGTGGTAATGGTTCGTCTATCTAGGTGATTAGAATAGACGCCCACACGACCCGATAGGTTACGTTGTGACATCTCCCGACTAGCATCATCAGGGAACCTTTCGTAAGGTGGGATGTGTTCTTGGTTGGCATCAATGGATGTGTTAACTATGCAAGTTTAACAAGGGGTGGGATTAGAACTCGAAAAGATACGAGAAATTATCATTTCAGAGAAAAATCAAATTTTTCGACCCTGCTTGGGAGGCTACTGCCTGCAGCCTCCCGCTATAGCGGACTACCTTCCACTATGGCGGTAGTGCTATAGCGAGAATTTCGCTGCTATAGCGGAACCTCTGTAGCGGTCGAGTTCCTCTATAGCGGTCTTCATCGTTCCAGATTCTCAAGAGATGCATCAATGGCACCTCTTGACCCACATTTCTGTTTTTAATATTCCAAGTCCAGATCAGTGTTTCCCAAGTATCCTACTACTATTTCATGCAATGATTTGGGTATTATAACCCCTAAAAAATTGCCCAAATCACCTTTTTTCAACAAGAACAACCCTTCATCTTCCCCGCCATTTTGAACCCGTTTTGGGCCAAAAATCCCGTAACCCTTATGCCCAGAATGTTGTGGAAGTGTTGTAAATGTAAGAGAAGTATTCTTGCTTCCGAAATCCGACAAAATCAAAACCAAATATTCAAAAAATTTAAAACCAACTCAATATCTACTCTACCCACCAATTTTTACCATAAAACTATCATTATTCATGCAATATAGTAAGGAAATAAAGAGGTATGACTATTACCTTGATTTTCCAATGTCAGGAGCAGAGTGATGGGGAGAAAGGTGGTGTTTTCGAGTGAAAATGGGGGAGAATGGGCGTGAAAACCATTTCTCCCCACCTTTAAACTATTGGCAACCACTATAGCAGTAAACTTCTTGCTATAGTGGTACCACTATAGCGGAATAATTCCCGCTATAGCGGGATGACATGTCACTTTGGGAGCGGAATAGTTCTTTTTATGTCATTTGAAATTCGTTCATAGTGATAATTTTGCGAGGCCCCGGATTTTCTGGGCACTCGGGTAATGAGATTCTCTGGCCGAACGATACTGAATTAATATTCTATCGGGATTGGGTACACCTAAAAAGGGGCAAATTTTGATATTTTGTGTGGGATTATAATCACACTGTCAAGGTGGGACTATGGTATCCCCAAACTAGTTTCTTCTTTCCTCTCTGCTTATGGGATCATTCAAGGATGAATGATGGGTAAATTGGTATCTGTTATAATGACATGTTCAGTCGTTATTTTAAAATCACCTCATCGCAGATTCGAGAACAATTAAAATACACTTTTAATTTAACTTGGTATGACACGAGGAAAATTTTAGAATTTGGAATTTGTCCAGGCTGACGTCATTTCGCTATAGCGAGAATTTTTTCGCTATAGCGAGAATTTTTTCTCTATAGCACTGCCACTGTAGCGGTCAACTAACCGATATAGCAGGCTGATGGAACTAGTAACTTATAAACGCGGATTTTATTTTAGGCTCCTCCTCTTTAATTGAACAACAGATGAGGGTTGTTCCAAAAATCCTCTTCACCTGCTACAAAGCTTTGGAGCAATGGGAAGGGGAGATTTCATCTAAAAAGGGGTGAAACAATGGATTCCAAGCCCACTTTCCTCCGAGGGTTGTCTTCACAGAGTCGAAAGTTTGTGCTTAGGCTTCTACTGCAGCTGCTTGGCATCCAGGTAGGCTAGGCTTAATTGAGTAATTATAGACATGTATCCTATTACATATTGTTGTTGTAGAATGATGGGAGAATTCATGCCTAGGCCTTCGGGCACAGAGTCTGGAGGAATAGCGTATTGATTGGCTGGTTTACTGAAGGGGAAGGATAGTGTTATGGGTAATGTGACCCGCTTTCTTGTGTTATCGTTAGTATTCAATTGTAAACTCTAAGAAGACTAGATTGTTGGGTTGGTTTGGAAACAGATAATGTGTATCTGTGAATGAATTGCTAGGTCATAGCGGGTTCTCGGGAATGTTGTAATTAAGGGAAATAGGATGAACAAAAAGGGCTCGGAATCTCGAATGTCTAGGAATGAAACCCCTACAATGTGAGTACTCTTCTAAGGAAGTCTAGGATTTGAGGTAAATGAGTCATAGGGTCCGTTGGATAATCTGGGGGTTGGTCTTCGAACAGGCTATCAAGAGTTGAGAGGATGAATCAGGTCTAGGGTGTAGGTGATGGTTGTTGTTTTCCCAAGATGCATTATATGTGCATATGAACTATTACCTAGTATTTATGTACATTGCATGTTTAGAGAATAATAACTTTATGTGAAATGATATCTGGTTGTCAATCTCGAGCAATGAACTTGTTTTTAATGCTTATTGGGTTTACATGAACTTCTTGATAAATGATTTATTCATCCTAGTGCTTCGCCTTGGGGTGCTCCGGTCTTGTTCGTTAAGAAGAAAGATGGTAGCATGAAAATGTGTATAGATTACAGGCAGTTGAACAAGTTTACCATCAGGAATAACTATCCTCTGCCCTCATAGATGACCTTTTTGACCAGTAGCAGGGTGCTTCAGTATTTTCCAAAATTAACTTGAGGTCAGGGTACCATCAGCTGAAGATTCGGCCTGAGGATATACCTAACACGACTTTCAGGAGTCAGTATGGGCACTATGAGTTCCTGGTAATGTTGTTTGGGTTGACCAATGCGCCGGCGGCCTTCATGAGCTTGATGAACGGTATTTTCAAGTCATTCCTGGATTCATTTGTGATAGTATTTATTGATGACATTTTGATTTACTCCAAGAACAAGGAGGAGCATGCATATCATCTTTGTATTATTTAGGGAATTTTGAATGAGAAGTAGTTGTATGCAAAGCTTTTGGACTGCGAGTTCTGATTATCTTTGGTTACCTTCTTAGGGCATGTGATCTTGAAAAAGGGGTGATGGTAGATCCCTAAAAGATTGAGATGGTTAAGAGCTAGGTTTGGCCTAGCTCTGTGACTGAGGTTATGAGCTTCGTGGATCTTGCTAGTTACTATGACAGGTTTGTCAAGAATTTTGCTTTTATTGCTACTCACTTGACAAGGTTGACTCAGAAGGAGGTGTCATTTGTTTGGTCTGATAAGTGTGAAGAGAGCTTCCAAAAGCTCAAAACACTTTTGACTACAGTCTATATTCTCTCATTGCCGGTTGAAGGTAAGTGTTACAATCGTTTTTGGGAATTCAAAAACTTCATAACTTTGTGGCAAAAAATTCATTTGATTTTATTTTGAAAATAATTAAAAGAATCGCCACATATTTTTTGGAAAATTAAGAAACCATTTTAAAAAGGTAATTTTAGAAAAAATCTTTATTGAAAACCAGAGTCTAGGTAATGGTTCAAGTTAAATTTGAAAGAAGGTGTTAGACACTTTCAAAAAATCCCAAAGTGTGGTTCCCGGTGGATTTAAAATTATTTGGCTAATTTGAAAATACTTAAGTTATTTTGAGAAAAATCCTTATTTAAAATGAATAGAATTTATTAATCACTTAAACATTCATATTTATTCCAAATAATGAAATAAACTAAATATCAAAGTTTTAAAGTAATTCTATCTTTAACAATTTTTATCCGAATTAAGACTTTAAATCAAAATAATTAACCCAACTTCTTAAATAAATGATTTGAGCTACTTAATAACTATGAAGGGTCATAAATAATTCTCCAAGTTATTCTACGAGCTTAAGTTTTCCTATTTAGATAAGAAGATTACAAGACAAAGCAATTCTTTACGATAACAAAAACTTGATAAAAACAATTTCAGAAAACTCCAAATCAAAATTTTATAACTTAACAACATAAGAAATATACAAATAAATGACTAAGCTAAGAGAAAGAAATGAGTTTAGGCAACTTAGACCCAAGCCCCTAATGGTCCAAATTCGGACTACCATTTTACTGGTCAAGCCCATTAACTTCTTCGTCTTCGACCCTGTATTTTTTGCTTCCCTTTCGTTTATGTGTAGCACTTAGGCCACACACCATTCTTCTTGATTCTGACTTAGTCCCTTTAAGAATTGAATGGAGATGACTCGATGATGTTGGGCTTAGGCCCAATGAAATGCGAAGGAGAGAGAGTCCATCGAGACTCCATCGATTCATGCATAGCAAAAGGAAAGATCAATTAGCATGTGTTCAATACTTGATTTCAAACCATATTTATGTAAAGCTAAATTTAATTAGGCATATATCAAACACACATGATCCAATCATCATCTCTATGATTTTAAGTCAAGAAACAGAGAAGAAGTCACTGTTCTATAAACCAAATACCAAGCAATTACTAAGCTAATTTGATTTTGAACAAGATACAATAAGCATGGCAAAGGAAAAAATGACATGGGGAACAAGTTAAGATACACATGGTAGATTAAAAAAAAGGAATGTAGACATGCTCCTTTTCACTTCTAGGCCAGAAAAGACATAAAAGAAACAAGGGAGTTTAGCATGGTCACTCAAGAAGTCAAGAATTTGAATTTTTGTTCACACTTCACTACAAAGAAGAAAATTCAAATTGGCAGCATGACACAAAAGAATACCATTCTTGCATTTGTCGCAAAATGGGCACAAAAATGTGAGTATGACAATTTCTCAAAACCCAGTTATAAGATTCATTTGAATAAACCTTTATCTTGTCTTACTGATTTGACTTGAAAACAAGAATTTTTCAAAGCGTGGACTGATTAAAATCTTTGAAGGGAAAGCTAAATGATCCGTGAGATGTTAAGATGAAGTGAGCTATAGAAAAGATTTGTCTCAAAAATCTACCTTTGGGGTCTGCCAAAGAAACGCCCCGAATAACATCTTATAGACTTCTTTTAGTATGCCGAACCAAGAAGATGAATAAGATGTCAATCAAACAAATTGAATGAATAAGGGTAGCAATTTTAACGAGAAGAATCAGGTCAAGCAAACTGATAATACTCTAATAGTCTTTTGACAGTGAGATTTTGGAGACGAAGTTAGATAATCAAATGATTCCTCAACTCCATTACCAAAGCCAACTTCTATCTATGCCTTTCATACAATGAATTTTGCCATTATTGTTCAAACTATGATCCAGCTACAGGAGAAGATGCAAAAGCTTACTGAACAATTCCAATCTATTGTTGATGCCTCAATACAGTGAGTCATTGCACCATTGGTCGATGTGCATGGCCGGATAAATTCTATAGAGGAGAGGATCAATCAAAGTTTGGATGATATGGGTGCGATTGAGCTTACCCAGATAAAGAAAGATTTAGCAGGGTTGTGGACTGAGGTAGATGAGTCATAGTGCACCCAGCCATGATGTACTCCAATATTCCCGTAGTGATGCCACAAGCGCCAAGTGCTCCTATGCTGAATTTATGGGACTATGACAATCCTGATCTATGAAAGAAATCTGATGATTAAGAAGAGAATTAGGCTTGTCCTAGAGGGGGGAAAAAAGAGGAGAAGAAAGGATAAGACAGCTCGTGACGAGGGTGACGATGCCGCATTGAGCCCTTATAATGACCTATTCAGTAGTTACTAAAAAGGCACCTCATTACGAGTAAACTTTTTGTGCCAATTTTTGAGTCAGAAAACTTCAGGGTTTGGGAGTTGAAAATTCTGGGCTAGGCTAGTCTCGGCTGGTTTTGGAGCGAGGTGTGGTCTAGGGCAATCTGGGTAAGAATTGGGAAATATATCTTGAATTGAGCTAGTTTTCCTTATAGCTAAGACATAAAAGATTCCGGGAGACTTTTCGTAAGTAAATTCGGGTAAGTAGAACTCCCGGTATCAAAGTTGACGTGAAGGGGTCATTCTAAAACGTTGAAAAATTAAGTGTGTTGTAAAATAGGAGTTTTTGGTGGATTTTATGACTTCTGTACTGTGTCAACCGCTGAAACACTGATGTAGTGACCTCTACTATAGTGGAGAAATTACCATTATAACAGAAGTCAACGCCGGTCAACACTGCTATAATGGTAGGTTCTACTACGGCAGTACTGCTATAGCAGAGTGACAGGATCAGAAAACTTAAAAACGAGTTTCATATTTTCATTCTCACCCATTCAGCCCTAAAAATAGACGATAGTTACTCCACAAACCCTCCTAGGCTTCTCCAAGGTTTGAGAGCCACGGGGAGGGGAGATTCCGGCTAAAAGGATGCGAAACCATGGATTTTGGGCTTGTAATCCATTAGGGAACGCCTTCATGGAGCCAAAAATCAGACTGCGCAGCTACTTGGCATGCAGGTAGGATAGGTTTTCTTTATGAGTAGGTTGACCTATTTTTATTTTGTACTTATTATATAGACTGAAAAGGAGATTCCATGCCTAGGCCTTTGGGCACGGAGTCTGGAGGATTTGTTGTAGTTGAATTGGTTGAACTAGAAATGGTTGGGTTGTGATAATGTGTGGTAATATTCCAGGTTGTCATGATTTATTATGTGTTATATGATGATAAAATGCAAGGTCTAGAGTGTTGGGAAGGTTCGGGGAACCAGGGAAAGCTTGGGAAATTAATGATAGGTGAAAGAGGGAATTCTCTGAAATGTTTGTTATAAAGGAAGTAGAATGTTCTAAATGGTTGAATTACCAGGGTTAGGGAAGGTATTCCCCATGTTGTAATTTGGTCCTAGGAGAAGGGTTAGGAATGGGTGTATCTACTAGTATGCATTAAGGGGTAAACTGGGGTTAGTCTTCATACGGTATTTCAAGTTTGAGTTTATGTACCGGAATGAGGGTAGGTGATGGCTATTGACTTCTCTTATGCATCATATGTTCGTGTGCTTTGCTTAAGTATTATATGAGTTGCATGCTTAGGGAGTGTTTTAAAAATGTCTAAGTGTCCGGTTATCAGTCTTATGAAATGAACTAGGTGTTATTGCTTGTTGGTCTACAAGTGTTGATTTGTTCATTATTTGTGACTGTTGGATTTCGGTATGACATTTGGTTGGCTTAGGTACCACACCTGGTACAGGATTACTAAGGGTTGGCTCAGGTACAACGCCTGGTACAGGTTACTATTTGGTTGGCTCAGGTACCACGCCTGGTACAGGTTACTAATTGGTTGTCTCAGGTACCACGCCTGGTACAAGTTACTATTTGGTTGGCTCAGTAACCACGCCTAGAACGGGAATTACAAATGGTTGGCTCGGGTACCACACTTGGTACGGGTTTAATTTACTGAATTATTGCATTTTGATGATGGTTCCATGAGTAGACCGGGTTTGTATTCTTGACTTGTGACTGATTATATTGGTCCTTGAGAGACCGGGTGGTTGCACTTAAATGTGGGGGATGGTCCTGGGGTACACCTGGCATTGCATATTAACACTAGGTGTTGGTGTAGGGATCCTTAGTCGGTCCAGGAAAGATAAAAATGGTATATGCTATTGATACTTGTTCATTGTTTAAGATGGTTGTGGAACCTATTCCATGTAATTGATAAATTTAGAAGGAAGACTGAGAGTGTGTAATTATAGTGTTACGGTTTTACTTGTCGTTTCATTACACATTGGTCGCTTGAGTGAACCGTACATACCTTGGATTGTTGTTCCTTATATGTTGGGTTCCTGAGAGGGCAGGGAATTATTAGTATGTGGCATATAGTTGGTCCTTGAAAGGTCGGGTTAGTATGCTTAAGTGACAAGGTGGTTCTTATGTGAACCGGGGTTGTATGTTATTGGCATAGATGATGTCCTAGGGATCCTTGTTTAGTACGAGTTATGTAAAGAGGATACATGTTTGTTGTCCATGAAAATTGTCAATGTCGGTTAGACTTGTTGCGTACGGTTTATAAGCTAAGGGAGAGACTTTTGGTCTGGTTATAGTTTTGGTTATTGTCACTTGCTGAGTATGGCCCTGGGGATCATTTGAATGGTTTTGTACTAGTAGGTGGCAGTACGATGGGTGTGGCCTACGTCACTAAGTAGTGGGCTTTACTCTAGGTTGTTGAGTCACAGTGGTTGACTGGGGTAAGGGGATGGTAGTCTGGGTATGGTCATAGATGTCGGCTAATGACAAGTGTGACTTGGGAAGTCTAGATGACAAGTGTGACTTGGTAAGTCTAGGTGTCAAGGTGACTTGGAAAGTCTAAGGGTCAAGGTGACTCGGGAATGTCCTTAGGGTCAAAGCATAGCATCTCATGGTGGTGGAGTTAGCAGCGGAAAGGGTAGGAAGGTTTAGGTTACTATTGGGTTTTGGTAAGGTGAATGTTCGAGGATGGAACTATTGTAGTTAATTACATGCTTTCTCTTGATTTTCTTATATGATGGTACGAGTGGATTTGGGTCGACCGATAATGCCTACTAGTACGTGTGTTTGTACTGATTCTACTCTTGCTATACCTTTTTGGGTATAGTATGGTTGCAGGGTTGGTGATGTTTCATAGGTACATGATGATGGTGATCTCCAGCTGCTCCTATTTTTTGTTTCTATGGTGGAGTTGTGTCCTTTTACATTTTTCTTGTAATACTCTTGTAGTAGCTCTTATACTGACTTAGACTGGAACCTAGGGAGGGTGTACATATTTTTAAATAAAGATTTTTCCTCATTATATTGTAAACATTTTCACGTGACAAAAAGAGTTATTTATGGTTTTACTTTATTTTCTGCATTACTTATTGGATCAGGTGGTAAGGGTTGTCCTATCTAGGTGGATTAGAGTAGGTGCCCGCACAGCCCAGTAATTGGGTCATGAAAAATTATACCAGAGCCTAGGTTACCGATCTCCCAGTACAAGAGCAAAATATTGAATACAGTCCTGCGGATTGGTGTGTTGACATCCACATCTAATCTTCGGGAAGCTATGAAGCATTCTAGGAAACATCTCTCATTTCATTCCTTTCGTGTGGTTTGTTACTTGCTTGTATGGGTTGAGTCCAATTGGTGTCTCTCGATTCCAATTGGTATCTCGATAAGGAAAGAAAATTCCATTTGACTCTGATGTAGATGATAGAAGAAAGGGAAATTAGAACTGGGAAGGTTCCAAGTGGTAACTGGTCGGGGAGGCTATGTAAAGGATGGATGAATTGGCTAACGGTCATCCATGTAGCGAATGAAAGGTAATAAGACTAATTTGATCGAGTGTTGGAGCTTGATACTTGTGATTGTATGTATTGCATTATTTGAATGACTGCGATTGTGTGGTGTGTAATTGCTTTAGTTACTTTGAAACTTGTGGTTAGTGAAGAGTCTTAACTTGGTTATGTGTTAGTGATTGAAGGAATTCTTATTTTGTGATTCAAGTGGAAAACAATATGCTAAATGTGGGCAGGGTCTTATCATTGGTAAAAATAATAAGGGAGAATGATCTATATACTTGTGGAAACTTAGGTTACAAGTGGTTGGTATGTGAAAAAGTACCAGGGACAAGGGATATCATTGCTTAATAGCGGGAATTGTGGTAAGACATGGATGATCGACTAATGGTCATCCATTGGACGAATAGAGAGTAAATTATGTGACTTGATTTCATTGTATCCAGAAGCTGAATTATTTGTGTGTTACAGTGCTTGTATGACTTACTTGGTTGGTATGTGATTGGTTGCCTTACTGTGAAATTGTGGGTCTAAAGGTCATCATAATTTGAATTGGTATTATTTGGTTTGTGATAAAATGCTATGTGTGTGGAGTTAAAATTTCATATTACTTTCGAGAAAGGACTCGCCATTGGTTAAGATGGTGAGGGGAAAAGATTTACGACTGTGAGGAAGCTTTAGTTTCAGGACAGTCGGGACTTGGTTGGGAACCATGGGAACAAGGGGGTGGGTTATTCGTGCGTAATAGCGGGAATGTATTGTTGAGAATAATTTTCTTAGGTGGATCTTTTATGATTGGTGATAATTGGATGCTAATTTATGTTGGTACATTGTCGGGAATGGTCTAGGGATGTTGTTTAAGACTATAGCGGGGTTTATGGGGTCAAACCATGATAATCGGGAAAGAGGCTGATTTGTTTTGCTAAAAAATTGAAATTTTTTGGACTGGTAACATGGGGACCGCCATAGCAAAACCATACCGCTATGGTGATTCCTCTATAGAGGGATTTTTCTCTGCTATTGTGGTACCGCTGTAGCAGAGTGACAACTGTTGTAGCGGAAGGGCGTGGGGCAGAATGCCTACCTTGCTTTTTCCTGTTTTTCATTTCATTCCCAGGGCATCTAAAGGCAATGGTTAAGTTAAGAGCTGCTATGTGAAATAAGGAAATCGTCTACAGAACTAATATGGTATGCATATAAGGGAATTTGCCTGAAATTTAGCATCCATACGCGATAAAAAGGAAAGGTAGATATGATAGCCCGGGGTATTGGTGAATTTATGATTGACCATTGGTGGGAATAGTCACTCATGTAGAATTTGGCAAAATGACCCGTAATTGTCTGAGTAGTGTTGGACACTGCTCATCAGCTTATGTTATGAGGGTGATTATTGGTTGGTTTATTATTGATGATCCTTAGTGTTAGGGTCGGTTGAGGGAGTGGGGTTATTAAATAGATTCTTTAACATTATTATCCCTTTGGTCGGTCATGATAATACCTGGTGTTACTGCTCATTAGGTAATGGGGGTGTGCTTGCTATAGCATCAGTTAGGGTGTAAGTGCCCAGGTAGAATTCCCCCCTAAGACGAGAGTTGACAAAAATCTCAAGCTAGGATGGGTTCTAATGGAATTTTCGTTGTTGTGTGGTTTAGAGATATGTGGTGTCTCAGGGCATAGTATTGGTAGGAGTAAGGTGATACTATGATATGTGAGGGGCATAGTACATAGTAAGAAGCTTTCGGAATGGAGTTCGGGTTAGTAGAACTCCGGGGGGTCACCATAGTGGGATCTAGACCCCTTGGCAAGGAAAAAAATTGATTTTGTTCGTTAGTTGAGTTTCTTTTGCTCCGATATTTTGATGAGGCCCCAAATTTCTTGGGCACTCGGGGAGGGGTAATCTAGTTAGTCTTGTGCAGCTCGAAGGAAGGAATTCCTTGATAGAGCGGGAGTGAATTAAATTATGATTGAGTTGGGTACACCAAGGGATTTGGAAGTTTCGGTAGTTTGCGTAAGGTTATATTTAGGCTATCATGATAGAGCGTTAAAGTTAATGGGACTGGCTCATTCTTTCCCTCTGCCTTACAGATTGTTCAGGGATGAACAATGGGTAAATTAGTATCTGTTGTAACGACCTATTCAGTCATTACTAAAAAGGAACCTTGTTACGGGTAAACTTTTCATGCCAATTTTTGAGTCAGAAAACTTCCGAGTTTGAGAGTTGAAAATTCTGGGCATGGCTAGTCTCGGCTAATTTTGGAGTGAGGTGTGGTCTAGGGAAATCTGGGTAAGGATTGGGAAATGTATCTTGAATTGAGCTAGTTTTCCTTATAGCTAAGACATAAAGGAGTCCGAGGGACTTTTCGGAAGTAAATTAGGGTAAGTAGAACTCCCAGTATCGAAGTTATTTATGGTTTTACTTTATTTTCTGCATTACTTGTTGGATCAGGTGGTAAGGGTTGTCCTATCTAGGTGGATTAGAGTAGGTGCCCGCACAGCCCAGTAATTGGGTCATGAAAAATTATACCAGAGCCTAGGTTACCGATCTCCCAGTACAAGAGCAAAATATTGAATACAGTCCTGCGGATTGGTGTGTTGACATCCACATCTAATCTTCGGGAAGCTATGAAGCATTCTAGGAAACATCTCTCATTTCATTCCTTTCGTGTGGTTTGTTACTTACTTGTATGGGTTGAGTCCAATTGGTGTCTCTCGATTCCAATTGGTATCTCGATAAGGAAAGAAAATTCCATTTGACTCTAATGTAGATGATAGAAGAAAGGGAAATTAGAACTGGGAAGGTTCCAAGTGGTAACTGGTCGGGGAGGCTATGTAAAGGATGGATGAATTGGCTAACGGTCATCCATGTAGCGAATGAAAGGTAATAAGACTAATTTGATCGAGTGTTGGAGCTTGATACTTGTGATTGTATGTATTGCATTATTTGAATGATTGCGATTGTGTGGTGTGTAATTGCTTTAGTTACTTTGAAACTTGTGGTTAGTGAAGAGTCTT